>VXAA01000331.1:20024-65556 GCA_013399115.1 Anseranas semipalmata | reverse complement strand
GGGGCGGGCTGGGACGGGGGCGGCGGCGGCGACAGTCAGAACGTCCGCCGCCCCGTTCCTGTCCCTGGCGGTGCCGGGTGCTGCGGCCTGTCGCGTGGGTTCTGAGCGCTGGGGGGCTCCAGGGGTGGTCGTCAGCTGGGCGAAGGCGAAACGGCTTCTGGTTAACCCCTGGCTACTCGCCTGCAGATAGCTCTGAGCAAAGCTTCTGAAGCTGCTGCTGTTTGTTTGTTTGTTTCCTGACAGAAAATGCAGTGTTGCTTATAAGTAATTTTAGACGTCATTTGTAACAGAAACCAAAGGTTACTCTGCCAAGCACAAGATAACTAATATGCAGAAACTACTTGTTTTAATTGTCATTACTCTTAAAAGTAATCCATCAGAAACAGTAGGATAGTTTTGGATATACCAAAGGTCAAGATTGTTACGTATCAATTGAAACTCATACCTAGATTTTACATATTATGTGTTACATATTACTTGGTTAAAATGATTGTTAGTGTGTCAGCCTTTACTCAAATGTGTATTTCATATATGGCCAGAGACGTTTCCATCTCTTAATGTGCAAGGTCATGAGATGCTAGGTGTTTCCCTTCATCAGAAGGGAGACCTGGCTGATGGAATTTTATGTTATGGTTATGTAGTGTAATTACTTGGATTAAGTTGGAGTTGCCGATTATGTCTAACGTTATGTAAAGCGTTAATAACAGATGTTAAGGTGTGAAGGTAGGCTTAATAAAAATGGGAACTGTTGTTTTAGTCTTTCAACTCTTGTGGATATGTGCATGAAGTTATCCAGAGATAATTGGTTACATTTTTTTAAATCTTTTACTTAGATATAAATTGGTGTTGGGAAATATACTGGTTTTGGCTGGGATAGAGTTAACCCCTGGTGGGCTTAAGTGTCTACCAAACTTAAACCACAACAGGAAAATACATGGAAATTCTGCTGTTCTGAGTATAACTAGAGATGTAAGTAAGGCTGGACAAAGAATTTTTAACGTTGACAAAGATAATCCTGCTAGGGAAGGTAGTGCAGAATGCACAAATACTCTATTCTAGTAGTTAAGTTGCCGGCTCCTTACTGTAATTTGATTAATTTGTCAGGGATTAAAGAAACCTTTTTTTCTAACATAAAACTTTTTTGATGTTTCCAGGTAAATATTATCTGAATAAAGTTGTAAAACTGGAGTTTATAGGTAACCTCATGTAAGCAGGTGAAAATAGTTTACAAAGAAATAATAATTAACATATTATTGCTGCTATTTTTGAAGCTGTTGTAAAATATTTAATATTTTGTCTTTCCACAGAGGTTCTGTGTGGGAATGCTCTCAACATAATGTCTCCAGAGGAAAGAGAAACTATTCCTGTTTTTCCTCTTCTGACTTCTATTCCAATCTTGGTTTGGAAGACTTCCTCTCTGTAGGTGACACTTCTGGAACAGATGAGGATACAGATTCAGCTATCTTATATGGAACTTTGCGAGGAAGTGTTGTTGGATTACGATACTACACAGGGGTTGTAAGTACATGATAAACTATAAAGCAGAAGAAAAAGCTGGTAGCTTCAAAAAAAAAAAAAAAAAAAAATTGAAAAATTCCCAGAACTTTTGATTGAGTGTAACTTCAATAGATATTTTTTTCCACCTTGCTGTATTTAGCATTCTTTCCAGGAAGTACATAATCTAAAACTTACAATTTTAATTTTCAAAATTGAATTAGGGTAGCCAGCTTTCAAATCTGGTTTAGTTATTTAGTAGCTCTAGTCACCAACATAAGAAATTAAAGTCACTGAAAACAATGAATTGGGTCTTTGAACTGTTTACACAGACGAAAAGGGATGTTTCTTCCTTTACAAAACGTGTTAGTAGTTGAACGTGTTTCTTGCCCTCAGGAATAATTTTGAAGTTGCTGACATTTATCAGATTGCTGCTCTTTTGTAATGCTTTTGGTATTTTGAATTAGTAGGTTATTAGAGTGACTGAAGAGAATTCTATACTAAATTAATCTGTAAGCTTTAGGATATTTAAGTAAATGTGTATGAAATATTTCTGCAAATAATTCGCAACTAAATGAACGTGTTCTGATGGTTTGTTTTGTTGGTTTGTTTTGTTAGGTTAATAACAATGAAATGGTTGCACTTCAGAGGGAGCCCAATAATCCTTTTGATAAAAACGCAGTGAAAGTAAATAATGTGAATGGAGACCAGGTAGGCCATATAAAAAAAGAACTAGCGGCAGCATTGGCAGGCATTATGGACAACAAACTCGCATTAGTAGAAGGGTAAGTGTGGAGACTAAGCTTTTGGTTCCATGAATATAAAGTAATGAAAGCATTTTTTGTTGCTACGCCAGTATGTTCTGAAAACTACTTATAAATATTCTCTTCCTATAAGTATCCTGTTGCTCATGAGGGGGAGCAGAGAGGTAGGTGCTGATCTCTTCTCTGGTGACCAGTTTACAGTTGCGTCAAGGGAAGTTCAGATTGGATATTAGGAAACGGCTCTTCACCGAGAGGGTGGTTAGGCACTGGAACAGGCTCTCCATGGAAGTGGTCACGGCACCAAGCCTGTTCAAGAAGCATTTGGGCAACACATTTAGATACATGGTTTGACTCTTGAGTTGCCCTGTGTAGAGTCCGGAGTTGGACTCGGTGATCCTCGTGGGTCCCTTCCAACTCAGGATATTCTATGATTCTGTCACTCTTTTGACTGAAATGACAGCTCACAGTAATGTGATTACAGCTTCATGTTTTCAAACTCTTCACATTTGTGTTGAACTATTTGCAAAACAGTTCGTTCTTTCCCATCTATAAAATACAGAGACACTAGTGAGAGCAAATTCCTTAAAGAGGGATTGTTGTGGAGCTCTTTAACTGCATGTGGTAGTTTGAGTGAAAGGTTTATGTGGTATGCGCACTAGTTTGGATGAAGACAAGTACTTTGAAGTACCTCTTGCTGAAGAAATGAAATTTATTATTTAAAAAATAAATAAAAAATAAAAGATTACAGGAGTGTTTTTTGTTTTTTTTTCTAACAGGGTTGTTCCTTATGGAGCAAAAAACACCTTTAGTATGCCTGTACAGATGAGCTTTTGGGGAAGAGAAGAAAACAAGGAAGCTGTGCTAGACCAGCTAAAAATGCACGGATTTAAATTGGCTCCTCCTTTGAAAGTTAAGTCTTCAAGCTTTTTGTTTGGTTGGTTGGTTTTGTTTTTGTTTTGCTTTTTAAAATACTCGGTTTGAACTTGCCACTGGTTGTAAGAAAATTTTGAGGGCTTGATCCTTGTCATAATCTTGCCATTCACAAAATGATTCTTTAACTTAGTTGGGGAATAATGCAGAGTCCACAGCTATTAATTTTAAACTTCATGGGAAGTATACTTTTTTATCCTTTTATGTTATCTGCCAGCAAATGGAGAGGCATTTGAGTACCTGAGAAATACACTCAAGTCCGTAAGTTCCTTAAAAATCCATAATAATGCCTTGCATTTCTTCAGATTTGAAAAAAAAAAAAAGTGTTTTAAGAAACAGATAAAGACCCTTTCACAGGGTGAGTGTTTCTGGGGCAGTGCTCCTTGTTCTGATGTGGTGTCTGAACAAATAAGCTTAGCAGACCTGATACTCTGCAGAGCCGGCCTCATACGGAATGTACCTGTGCTCTTGAAACTGGGCTTTGTGGAGGCAATGGTAGTCTGGTGTAAAGGTGGCTGCAGAACTAAACATTTGGTGAAAAATAGATCTGTTTTACATATAGCAAGATTTTGGTTATTGTTTAGGTTCTATTGTGCATAGTTAACAGAAAAAGAGTTTGGAGTAAAAAAGTATTTTTTTGCTATCTGTCATTATGAGCAAGTCAAGTTTCACATAACGTAACAGTATTTAAAAAATACAGATGCTATCTGGAAGGATCCTAACCTATAGCTCATTGCTTGCTAGTCTTGGGAAGCTTTGTGGAAAGCCTTTGCAGCCCATTAGGATAAACAGGCTAGAAGACAAATGGTAAAACATATTGTCATACAGCCCATAATCACATCAGCACTGTTGCTCATGAGACAGTGAAGCAGTCTGTCATCATACCTTTTTATTTCAAAATACTGTCTTTTCAATGGCAAGCAGGTTCAGAATGTGGTTTTGGATCAAAGCAGATTTCTGGGAGAGCTGGTCCCAGTTACAGCGCTCCAGTTCATGCTGCTGTGCAGTTAACGACAGAACAGGTTTGTTTTTCGTGCTTAACCCTACCAACACTAGGAAGTTGGAATGTTACCAGTGGGGTGGGCCTTTAAAATTTTTATTAAAGAAATGGTGCTTGTGAAGTTGAAGTTGTGCTCTTTTCTTTCTCTGCTTTCTTTCTCTGCTTTCTTTCTCTGCTTTCTTCTTTCTTTGAAACAGAGATTTGTTTTCAGCCTTTCAACTTCATTTTTAAACTGTAATGAGGAAACTTTAGATGTGACAGTCCTGAGCCCCATGTCATTTTGAGAGATTTTTGTTGTTCACCATTTTTTTGTGTATTGTGGTGATGTGTTTTCTTTTCTCTGTCCTAATGTGTTACCAGATAACAAGTATGTGAAGTTCTCAAATTAAAATAAAAATGGACTTCCGGACTTTATCTTCAGATTTGGCCAAGGGTGATATGTGAAGGGTTGGGTGGTGTGTTTTTTTTCTGTTTTGTTTTGTTCTTTTTGTTTGTTCTTTCAAGTAGTTACTTTAGTGAGTGTCATACAAAGATGTGAATATATTTAGCCATCCCTTCACAAGCTCTTGCTTTTATTGGCATGTGTTGTCTCAGAAAAACTGAACTTCTACTTGATGTTATTTTTAATTGCAATAATTTTAACTGTAATTTTTGTATTCATTTATGCAGCTTAAAAGTGAATTTGACAAATTGTTTGAGGATCTCAAGGAAGATGATAAAACTTGTGAAATGGAAGGAGCAGAGGTATTTCTTAAGCTAGAAAATATTTTCTGTGAAATATACAAACACCCTTCTAGATGTATATTTAGCTTTATTGTCTGGATACTAGTTGCTTGAGTCGGTTTAAAAAAAAAATAGATACACGGGATTAGATATCTTTTTTTTTTTTTTTTCCAAAAATGGAAGGTTGTATTTAACATGGGAAAATTGCATAACATCTCTCTTAACTTACAGGCTGTTGGAACCCTCTTGCTTCCCCATCAGAAGCAAGCTTTAGCATGGATGGTTTCACGTGAGAACAGTAATGATTTGCCACCATTTTGGGAAGAGAGAAATAACTTCTATTACAATATACTCACAAATTTTGCAGAAAAGAATCGACCAAAAAATGTTCTTGGAGGAATACTGGCTGATGATATGGGATTGGTAATAATATTTGCCAAGCTTGAATTTATTTTTATACAGACCATGTGTGTTGGTTGGCTTGTTTTAATCTGTGGAATATACACTGTTCTTTTATGTTATGCAGGGTAAAACGCTTACTACTATTGCATTGATTCTCACAAATTTTCAAGATGGCAAGCCTCTTCCTGTTGAAAAGATCACAAGTGATAGGTTTAATGAGGTGAGATGAAAAAAAAATTGTATCATAGTTAAGATAGCAGTTAAAAAAAAAAAAAAAAACTTGCATAGTAACTTCCTATATTGTGAACTTCTTATAACATTTAATAGAAAAAAATATTCCAGTACATCAAATAAGTGGAAGAACGGGGTGGTGAGTTGTACACAGGTAGACTATATTACTTTAGAGTGTATAATTGAGTGGTAGACTGTGTTATCTTAGAGTGTATGCTTAAATATACTCAAGGAAGAATTACCTCACAAATTATAAAGGCATAAACATTTTCATTGTTATTTTTAAAAACTAAGAATTTATAACATTAAATTTATTCTAGAGGCAAGTTGTTATAAATGCACAAATTCAGCGTGGTGTGCATTTTTTGGAGGTGTGCATGCGTAGTTCCTGTGTGGTTTGGAGGAAGTGCTTGAAACAACAACAGCAAGTACAGGGTCTTGGCATAAAGTAAATAAGTAAATAAATCTTAGTTTATGTTTTTGTCAAGTAAATGGAATGAGGAGAGGAAGGGAAACTACAACTAATAAATTAAGATTAGTATGCAAATTTTTTTTTAATTTTCAAGACAATGAAATAAGCTAAATACCAGAATTATTGGATTTATTATGCAGTGTTCCTGGCAGGATTAGGACTGGAACTTTTATTTCTTTTTGTCATGCTTGTCTATATTTAACAAAATAATGCTTGATATTTGCCTCAGAAAGTGAAGGGAAATGTTATTAGTGTGTTTTCTTTTTAGGGCAGCTGTGTAGACTGAGTTTCTCTCCTTTGGCTCTGTAAAATTTCATTTGAACACTGTATGTGGCTACTAAAAAATTACAGCTTTGCAAGCACTTTTAAGTGCTGACTGCCTGCATGGTGCTGAACAAGTCTTTCATGATTCAGAGCAGTAATTATTAACTGGCCAGATTAGTGTAATAATGTTACTGGCATTATGTCCTGTTTCTACATTAAAGAACAAAAGTTTCCATTCTTCAATAGGAATCTGTCAATAACAGCGTGAACAACGTTGGACGCAGACTGTGTAAAGGTGACAGCAGACTATGATGAGTGCAGTAATGCTTGTATGAGAATTAACGTTATTACCTGGGGAGCTCTCAGGCCAGTGCTAGTCTTGTGGTAACAGTGTCACAACTGCATAAAAACTGTTTACAAACTAAATACCTCACAGAAATATTTAAAACTTGCCTTTAAACGTGCCTTTAAGTATTGATTGATTGATTATATTAAGAAGATTAAGTGCTTCATGAGAAAGTTGCACCCTGCCAGGAAGGTTACTATATTCAGTAAATGGATTCTGTGTTCCTTTTGCTATCTTTTGTTTCTTGCTTGTAGATAAAAATAAGAGCATTTATACATCTATCAGAATCTTGTTTGTTTAAACAGTAAACATTAGTAGTTAAGTTCTAATTAGGATCTTTATATAAAATCCTTCTACGTACTTGTCTTCCAAGTACATTACTTAAAAGTATTTTATCATGGCTGTACTTTTTAGGGTGTATCGGAAGAGTTTAGAGATGTATGTTCTTGCAATTAGTACATTATATAACTTGCTGTGCTTTCAAGACTGACTGAAGAAATGTGTGGGACTTGTAGTTTTCATGCAGTAACTTTCCCTCACTGTCTTCCTATGTGAAGAATTTTAATGTGCATGACCTAACTGGTAGCACAAGAGAAAAGAGAGAGACTGAACACAATAGTATGAACTGCCTCTGGTGAAACTTAATTTTATCAATACTCTGGATTGAAGAAAATGCAAACTTTCATTTGGGCCACTGTAAACGTCATCAGAAAATCGTCACCTTTACCAAAGCTAAAATCTATAGCAGCACTGAAGACTCTCTTCTTTTTTTCAAAGCATTTTCAGAAGATACTTACAGTGGTGAGGGGAGAGCCAGTTTTTACTATTATTTAATCTGAAAAAATGGTGATAATGTCTTTCAATCTCTTACCTGCCCTTCCCCCCCACCATTTCCCATTTAGTTGTATGTTAAGTTGATACCTATTTCTTGAGTCTTTATGGAATCGTATAACAGCCCAGGTTGGAAGGGACTTCAAAAGACCATCAGGCCCAATCTTTCATGGGAAAAGGGAGCCTAGATAAGTTTTTTTAGCACCCTGTCAAGTCACATCTTGAAAACTTCCAGTGATGGGGGGGTTCTACCATGTCCCGGGGAGGTTGTTCCAGTAATTGATGGTTCTCACTGTAAAAAAAATAAATAAAAGTTTTTTCTAGTATCAAGATAAAACCTCCCTGATGAAACTTGTACTCACTGACCCTTGTCTTCTCTGTGTGGCTTCTTGTGAAGAGAGAGCCTGTGTCCTCTTTGTAGCCACCCTTTAAATACTAGAATGCTGTGAGGGGGTCCCCCTGAGCCTTCTCTTCTCTAGGGTGAAAAGGCCTAGAGCCTTCAGTCTTTCTACACAGGGCAGGTTCTCCAGCCCTCTGATCATCTTTGTGGCCCTCATTTGGACCCTCTCCACTCTGTCCTTTGTCTTTTCTGTATTGTAGAGACCAGGACCGGACATAATCCAGGTGCAGCTGGACAAGTGCTGAGTAGAGTGGGATGATCACATCTCTCTCTCTCCTAGTAATGCTGCTGTGGATGCAGCCTAATATCTGATTTTCTTTTGTTGCTGCAAGGGTACACTGCTGATCACGCTCAGCTTGTTGTTCACCAGGACCCCCAGGTCCCTTTCAGTAAGACTGCTCCTCAGTCATACAGATCCTAGCATGTACTGGTCTCTCCAGCTAGGTTATCCCAGGTGGAGAACTTTGCACTTGTTTTTGTTAAACTTCGTACGTTTTTTGCTTGCCCAATCTTTTAGTCTGTCCATGTCTGTCTGTAAGATGGCTCTCTCTTCTGATGTGTTCACCTTACCACTCAGTTTAATGTAAGCGAACTCGGTGAGGGTGCTTTCGATCCCACCATCCAGATCATTAATGAAGGTGCTGAATAGCATGCTGTCCAGTATCAATCCCTGGGGGACCCCACTTGTACCAGGCTGCCAGCCCAGCTAAAAAGCATTGATCACCACCCTCTGCGTACAGCCTGTTAGCCAGTTTCCTACCCACCTCCTAGCCCACCCATCCAATCTGTATCTTTTCTCTTTGTCTAGAAGTCTGTGCTAAACAGTGTCATTCAGGATTATATAAAACTGTTCTTAATATCTAAAAAAAAATCTTTACTGAAGTTTAAATCTAGAATTTGAACGTGATTCCTGAGTTATAGCAAAACTCTCTGCAAGCACTGTTGGTTTTAGTTTTGATATCAGCTCTGTCCTAAATGAGTTTTCTCTGTGCGTTCTTTTCTGATAACTATTCTTGGCAGAGTGCAGAGGTGATGTTTTGTTCACTACCTGATAGAAGACCTTATTTTTATTAAAAAAAAAACAAAACACATAAAACGTTACCACATCTTTTCTGTTGTTGTTCTTTTAGTTTTAGGCAATGCAGAAATGATCAATTAATAGAATATGAACCTTAAAAAACCCTTACCACTTAGCATTATATAAAACTTCTTTATAGAACTTTACTGTTACCAGTACAGTGCTTACATATGTTTTTTACTTTTCTTGATGTTTTTTCTGATCATCTTAAACTCAGTATACGTTTTATGACTTTGTAAATATTTAAGTATTTTAAGACCATAATTATTTTTCATTTGTGATTGCAATATCAGCAGTACCGATCCCATGTGGAACTAAGGTTGTTTTACTGGAAATTTGTACCTGTTCTTGATCAAATTAGGCTGAAGTTGGTTTGATAACCAAGCTGAAGACTTATGTATGTTTTTTTTCATAAATATCTGTTTCTTTATGAAGTTTCTAGAAATGTTATGGAGCCTGGTGTTTCTAATGTAAAAAAATATGAAACTACTCCACTGAAATACTCAAGTTGCCATCCAAAAAGGTACATAGCTGAAATAATCTTTTTCTTTGTTGGTTTGCTACATAGATTTTGTGTAAAAATAAAATATACGTTTGTATTTGGTTATGAGTAACCTTAGCCTAAACCATGTTCCTGCTCTCTCCTCACCTTCTAGTATGTTACACATCTGCTTACATTTGTCATGAGCATTGTTCAACCTGTGGCCCTATGTTTTATGCTTCCCCTTTTTCCAACCCCTTCTAAAGAGAAAAATTTCAAATTATAGTGGTATGTTATTTGCACTATCAAGTTTATTTGCTTTATGTTCTTGAGACCTACTATGTAAATACAAACAGCAGTAAAGTTTCTTTTTTTTTCTTCTTAATGATTATATATATCCTAGAGATAAAGCCAAGAAACCCAGATATTCAGGAAGCAGTGACTTGGGAGAGTCTGAAGAATGGCTACAGCAACAAACAGGAAGTAAGTTGCAAGGAATTCTGTTTTAATCAGTTACTGTGACACCTGGTGTCTTCCTTTCTGAAGCCAAACTGAGAAGCATTTCTGATTAACTGGAAAAGGGATTAACTGAACTACTTGGTTGTATATTTTTATTGTTTATCCAACCAAAACTTTAAGCAGAAAACTTCCCAGATTGCCAAATGGGAAGGCAATGTTTTAGTTCTAAGTGTTGTAATTTGTTGCTTTAGCTGAACAAGTGGTGGTATAAGAAGCTATGGGCAGGGTCAGATGAGTGGTGAAAAACGGACTCGGTAAGACTTTTAGGATTTGACATGGATGTGTTGTCAGGGCACTAGGATTGGAAATAAACAACCAAAAAGGTAAGTGCATCTTTTGTGGTAGATGCCTGAAATGTGGTCTTGAAAAGACAAGAACGTGTCATTTGTTGAATTAAGTACATTGCATGAAGAAAAAAAAAAAAGAAGGGCTACAGGTACTGTGTAGCAAGCAGTTAAATTGAGGTTTAAAGTACTTGGAATGAAATCTATGCTAAACTATTTTTGTAATGACTGCTAAACTGTATTTCTCTGAAAGTTCGTAACCTGAAATAGGTGTGTAGGATACTACTTTTCTGTACTCCACATTCTTGTATTGGAGAGGAAAAATAATGTGGTTAATAGGTTTGATTTTCATGAAACATGTAATAAAAATAAATGCATACACATGCTTGGTGTGAAAGCTTACATTTTTCCATTTTCTCGCAGCAGCTTCGTGTGTTATCCAAGAAGATACAGGCCTTGCATCTGTCCATCTGTCTTCATCTACTTGTTTAAAAAGACAAACAAAGAGAAAAGGTAATGAGGAGATAAACAGGTAATAATTCCAAAGTGTTTTTTGAAGCTGAAGTAATACACAGACATGACTTAACTGAAGCTTACGTCTTTGTGAATTGTCTTGATGCACTTCAGATGAAGAAATTTAGAAAGGACTTCAGGGAATCCTAAGTTTCTTGAGCTTCTGCTTTGCTTGAAAGTGAACTGTTATGCCACTAAATATGAGTTTTGTTTTCTCAGGTACTGCTAGCATTCCATCAGTTGAGAAGAAACGTTCTGAAAACAGTCCCGGAGCAACATTGATTGTATGCCCACTGTCTGTCCTAAGCAACTGGATTGTAAGTACTATGCTATTTTTAATGCATGTGATGTATGTTGATTATGTATGTTGGGACTGGTATCTTGACAGTGACATGGAGTGGGATTGAGTGCACCCTCAGCAGGTTCGCAGATGACACCAAGCTGTGTGGTACAGTCAGCATGCTGGAGGGAGGGGATGCCATCCAGCGGGACTTGGGCAGGCTTGAGAGGTGGGCCCATGTGAAATTCATGAAGCTCAACAAGTTCAAGTGCAAGGTCCTGCACCCGAGTCGGGGCAATCCCAAACGTGAATAAAGGCAGGGCGATGAGTGGATTGAGAGCAGCCCTGAGGAGAAGGACTTGGGAATATTAGTGGACGAAAAACTGAACCTGAGCTAGCAACGTGTGTTTGCAGCCCAGAAGGCCAACCGTATGCTGGGCTGTGTCAAAAGAAGTGCAGCCAGCAGGTCGAGGGAGGTGATTCTCCCCCTCTCGTTGAGCCCCCGCCTGGAGCACTGGGTTCAGCTCCGGGGCCCCCAGCCCCAGAAGGACAGGGACCTGCTGGAGCAGGTCCTGCTGTCCCAGAAGGACAGGGACCTGCTGGACCTGCTGGAGCAGGTCCCAAGGAGGGCCACGAGGGTGCTCGGAGGCTGGAGCTCTCCTGTGGAGACAGGCTGAGAAAGCTGGGGGTGTTCAGCCTGGAGAAGAGAAGGCTCTGGGGAGACCTGAGAGCAGCCTTCCACTACTTAAAGGAAAGCTGGGGAGGGACTCTTTATCAGGGACTGTAGTGATAGGACAAGGGGCAATGGCTTTAAACTGAGAGCTAGAGCTAGAGGAAGTAGTTATAAATTAAGGCAACTTGCATGAATTTTATTCTAACAATCCTGTAGTAACACAGTATCTTTTGGATGACTTTTGACATACTTTCTTTCAGGACCAGTTTGAGCAACATATCAACCAAGATTTTCAAGTAAATATTTATGTTTATTATGGTTCTGACCGTAGCAAAGATCCAACAGTTCTTTCAGAACAACACATCGTACTAACAACATACAACATCCTAGCAACTGATTACGGAGTAAGTAAATGAGAAAGTGTTCTATGAAGGTACCTTATTATTCAAGACTCCTTGTGTTTGGAATAGTGATGGCAGCATATTGGAGTGCTATTCTGCTAGCCAATCTAACAGGTATAGCTGTAATTTTGCTTCACACGCTTTCTTACGGGTTTGCTGTGGTAATGAAGGGAGTCTTTTATTGATTGCTTCTGTAGAAAAAATGATTTGGCTGCAATTAGGACAGCTTATGGAAATGGCTTTTAAGGGCAGAGAAGGATATGAAGTATGTAGATCTCCCCAAATCTTATTGGCATGAGGCTCCCATTTCTGCTTTCCCCTATCAGATTTGAAGAGTATGGCACATGGACTGCAACCAAGTAGGTCATTGCATGAGATGTGTGTGTAAACTGTTATCTTTATAGAAATTCCAGCCATTTTAAAAGTCTGAAGATTACATCTTTAAATGCAGTTTAAAGGTTTAATTGTTCTCTGATCCATTTTTCATATCTTTTGTCTTTGAAGTCTTTCTTCTGTTTCAGCCTTAGCTTCTTTTTGCTGTAGTTCATTCTTCCTATCCAAGTATGAGAAGACATGATTTTCTGAGAATCCTTAAATCTAAAAGAAGGAACATCTCATTCTTAGTTTTGTTCTTCTGTGCTGAGAAATAAACAAGATGTGAATGAATATACTTTCTATTATTAATCGTGGAGTTGTTATATTAATAGCTTAATTAACCCAAATTGCAGAACAGGATTCTGAGTTTATATTATTATAAATAATTAAATAAATACTGTGTTTCAGGTTGGAGGTGACAGCCCATTGCACAAAGTCAAGTGGCTGAGAATTGTGTTGGATGAGGGGCATACTATACGAAATCCAAATGCTCAGCAGACTAAAGCTGTCTTAAACCTGGAGGCACATAGAAGATGGGTACTTACAGGTAAAATATTTGACAGGAGAGGAAACAGTACAAATCATTTTGAAGAACACCAGCTTGTGTTTTTCACTTGGTGTTTCCACTTTGCCTTTTCTGGGAAGTGGTAAATGTCTGTCTGTGTTGGATTTATTTTGAGTGTTTCTAAACTTGTCTTTGATCTGTGATCTAGGTGTGTCTTTTTTGCTGTTGTTATTCTGTTTTGTTTTCATTTGCTTGAGGATTGGTGTTCTTTTTTTTGTTTTTTTTTTTTTTCAGTTTGCAGCCACAAATTTTAAAATAACACTTGATATCACAGGTTTAGTGGAAGAGCAAATAAAAGGGACCTATATATGAACTAGTGTGTTACACCTCATTAGAAGCTCGCACTGTTAAGTACTTACACAAACCGCAGTAGCTTTCTGAAGTGTACTAGGCCTCCTAGAAACTACCTGGGACCATGCAAGCATGTGATCCTTATACGTAACTTATGGAAGATCATGATATAACCGCTTCTGGTGAAGGTGAAATGAAAAAATTAACATCCAAATCTTCCTGGCCTTGAGAGTTGCAGTTTTCTGACTCTCATATGTTTGAGTATCTTAATTAAGTGAATGATATGTATTATATGTAATAACATGTCAAACTAATTCTGAGAGACCTTGTCTACTGTGTATGGTTTGGAGAAAGCACACTGTTTTCAGTTTGACTAAAATTTTGCGTTTTTCATCCGCTTTGAGGTTTTACAGTTTTTTTTGTTTGTTTTTGTTAGGCACTCCTATTCAGAATTCCGTAAAGGATTTGTGGTCTCTTATTTCGTTTTTAAAACTGAAACCTTTTACTGATCGGGAGTGGTGGCACAGAACAATTCAACGTCCAGTCACAATGGGTGTTCCGGGAGGACTTAGGTATGATGTGTTCCCAAAGGGTTTGTGAACAAGTATGACTGGTAGTGCTTGGGCAATGTGATAAATTAGTGTTTCAAATTTAAAAATGAAAGGTATGCATAGCAGTTCTTTCATATTTCAAGTTATTTCAGTTTTTAACTCAAATTAATAAATAATAATTCAAATAACATTTCAGACTAATGAATTATATTGTACTGCTGGGCTTGGATTTTGCACAGAACATAGTTTTTTTTTGTTTTTTTTTTTTTGTTTTTTTTTACAGTTTATTGCATAAATACAATTGAGCAGTTTCTGTTCACGGAATAAAAAGTGGTCTATATATATATATATTTCTAGGCGTTTGCAGTCTCTGATTAAGAGTATTACCCTTAGAAGAACTAAAACAAGTAAAATTAAAGGAAAACCCATTTTGGAGTTACCAGAACGTAAAGTACTTATTCAGCATGTTACACTTACAGAGGAAGAAAGGCAGATCTATCAATCTGTGAAGAAGGAGGGCAAAGCTGCTATTAGCAGGTAAATAGAAAGCTTTCTTAATTCTGCAGGCTGACATTTCAAATCACAATCTAGTATTCCAGAAGTTTTGATCATGTTAGCTATAGTAGCCAGGTGTGTCAGTTTGTATTCCCTAAGCAAATAAGCACAGCATGTGTTCAGTTCTTAAGAGTGAAGGAAAGATTATTGCTTAACTACATATTAGAAGTTCTGTCTAGAGAGAAACAGAAAGGAATATCAGATATGTAAAGAACGGTCTTAAAATTTTTGTCACTGTTTGTCAGAATTCTTTCAAGTAGAACATGCTACTGGTAGTGTTTTGTACCTTGTATCAGAAGAGGATTTGTGAAAATGTGTTGAAACAGATGTGGTTTCACTGATGGGCTTAGCTAAGCTCCACCACACCACTCTCTCACTCGCTGTTCTCAAAAGAACAGGAGGAGAAAATATGGAGGGGAAAAAAAGGCTCAAGAGTTGAGATAAGGACAAGGAGGTCACTCGCCAATTACAGTTACAGGCAAAACAGGCTCAGCATAAGGAGGTTAATGTAATATATTGCCTGTTGCTAATTACAGACTAGAGCAGTGGGAAACTAAAAGCAAACTAAAAGCACCTTTCCCCATCCACCCTCTTCTGCCCTGAGCAGTGCAGGGGAATGGGGGCTGCGGTCAGTCCTTCACGCTTTGTCTCTGCTGCTCCTTCTTCCTCACTCTCTTCCCATGCTCCAGCGTGGGGTCCGCCCCCCCGGGATGCCGTCCTTCCCAAACCGATCCTGCGTGGGCTTCCCACAGACAGCAATGCTTTGAGAACTGCTCCCATATGGGCCCGTACCACGGAGCGCATCCTTCAGGAGCAGACTGCGCCAGCGCGTCTCCCCCAGGGGCAGCAGCTCCCGCCAGATCCCCTGCTCCTGCGTGGGCTCCTCTCCAGGGGCTGCAGCTGCAGCCCGTGGGGATCTGCTCCATGTGGTACCCATGGGCTGCAGGGGGACGGCCTGCTCCACCATGGGCCTCTCCACAGGCTGCAGGGGAACTTCTGCCCTCCTTCTTCCCTGTCCTTGGTGGCTGCAGGATTGTTTCTCTCTACATTTTCTCACTCCCCTCTCTCTCTCCCAGCTGCTGTTGTGCAGCAGGTTGTTTTTCCCTTTTTTCAGCGTTCTCTCCCAGAGGCGCAACCAGCGTCGCTCCCTGGCTCGGCTCTGGCCAGCGGTGGGTCCCTTTTGGAGCCGGCTGGAGCTGGCTCTTCTCTAACATGGGGCAGCTCCTGGGCTCTTCCCACAGAGGCCACCCCTGCAGCCTCCCTGCTACCTAAACCTCGCCACATATGCCCAATACAACAAAGTGGAAAAATTAAAACATCATCATAATAGCTAAACTTGATCCCTTGATGTCATCTATTACTTCAGGCAGTAGCATTTCACACTAACAATAAAACTGTTGTTCAGATTTTTCAGTGAAGGTACTGTACTAGCTCACTATGCTGACGTCCTTGGTGTCCTGCTCAGACTGAGGCAGCTTTGTTGTCATCCTCAACTTTGTATAAATACATCTTCTTCTAGTTTTTCAGCTGGTGAGTGAATGTTTTTGGTTCCCATATTTCTAAAAATAGGACTTGCATTTTGGATTCAAGAACAGAAACATATTTGTGTGTTTTCCAAGCTTGCTATCTTCAGCCTTCCTCTTTTCTGCTTGGGTTATTGACCTTTTAGCTTTGTTACCTTTTTTTTTTCCCCTACCATAATCTGTTTGAATAGGTTTGAGAAGTGGGTACTCAAAATACATACATACTCAAATAAGAACGAAAGCAAAGAAGTACCAGTAGTTATGAAAGCTAGAAGCAGGAGTTAATGAGCCTTGACAGCTCTAGCAGTAATGACTGAAGAGCACCTCTGCAAATAACCTGTTAAACAGCAGTATATCTGTTGTTGTAGTAATTTACAAAAGTGCTTTTACAGTAAATTTCTTCTTGGCATCAGGAGAGAAGATGCAGAGGAGTTTTGAGGAATGGCTTGTAGATTGGTAGCCTTGTCATCATTGCATCTTCAGCCGAATAGGAAACTGTTAACTCTCTTAATGCTGTAAGGAAGGGTGAATACAGAGCACTGAAAGGAGTGTGAAACTTGTTTTGTGAGACACCAGAACTGTACAGCTTCATAGTCTTAAAGATAACATGCATTTATTTCAGAAGAAGCTATAGTCTGTTTGAAATACTGTGAATTTGAGAATTCTCAATTGTGATAGTTCAAAAAATCATATTTAGAGATGCTGTTGGTATAGGTGTGTTTTTTCAGGAAACTGAAAGACCAATGACAATATTGCCAGAACCATTTTTAGATGGTTGCCATTTATCTTCCTGACAAATACAGTGTGGAGAAATGATTGGATAATTGTTCAGTAATTATTTGGAAATGAAGTAGTATGATTTGAGTGTATTTACTTATAAACTAGAGCAATCTTAACTATAAATAGGGGCATCTCGGTAGAATTGTTACTGCCTGAACAGTAGCCATATGAAAATTTTTGACCATCAGGCATTGTGTTGCATGTGTATTTATCACTGAGCATGCAGTCAAGGTTCTTGGAATTATAATTTCTATTTTTCCATGTAGGATTGTTCTTAATGTATTTTGAAATAGTATTTCAGAATTTTCTGTAGTATTTGGCAGCTTTTTATACATTTGGACTATATTCTTATTGTGTATAAAGTGTCCTAGTTGTATTTTGATCAATGGAACTGTGTTGATATGTGTCAGCTGAGAGATCTTTGTATATGGAAATCTCTGTTTTCAAATATCTTTCTATATTTGCAGATAATAAAACTCCTGAAGAACTGCATGAGACATTAGTGAGTAAAATGAAGTTGGTTCTGAGCTCTGGTTCAGATGAAGAATGTGCAGTTTGTTTGGAATCACTGACTTTTCCTGTGATAACACGCTGTGCGCATGTGTTTTGTAAACCATGTATTTGTGAAGTCATCAAAAGTGAGCAGGTGGGTTGTTTTATGGTAGCAGTCAATTATAATAGCTGTTGAAAAACAATGAACTGGTACCATCAGAAGAATATCTAGCTATTGTTAGTGTAAATCATAAATGGCAGGCAGTGTAGAATTAGTCATCAGCTGGCTTATAAAAACTACTGGCTTCAGGTCAAACTATGGAGAGAATAGCTGTCAAACTGAACAGTGTTAAGGTCCATTGGTATTTTGAAAGACCTTTTCACTAGTTCTCACCTTTCTTAGTCCAGTCTTAGGGTAAAAGTGATGGCATCAAGTGCACCATTGTATTACCTCCATATGACGGGATGCCTCTTCACTGCTTGTGATGTGTTGCATGTATGTATCGTTGTGCTTAAAAGAGACAAAAGCTGTATATTAGAAGTTGACTGTTGAACTAAAATCATGACTACTTTTCTTATTCCAAGGTGATAACCATCTGTGGTGACATAGCTGGCTTGGTAGATGTTATCTGCCTTCACTTAATTAAGGCTTTCAGCTCTGTCTCTACTAAGATCCCCATACAGCTGATGAATTACGGGCTAGACAAGCAGACAGTGAGGTGTACTGCGTGGGTCAATACTAAGTCCAGTACTGTCAAACATCTTCTTTAATGATCTGGATGATGGGCAAAGTGTACCCTCAGGAAGTTTGCAGATGATACAAAACCAGGAGGAGTGGTGGATACACCAGATGTTTGTGCTGTCTTCCAGAGGGACCTAGATGGGCTGGAGAAATGGGGTGACATGAACCTCATGAAGTTCAAAAAGGGGAAGTGCAAGGCCCGTGGGGAGGAGCAACCCCAGGTACCAGGACATGCTGGGGGCTGATGTGGCTGGAAAGCAGCTTTTCAGAAAAGGGCCTGAGTGTCCTCATGGACATCAATTTGAACATGAGCCAGCACTGTACAGTTGTGGCAGAAAAGGCCAACAGTGTCTTGGGCTGCATTTGCAAGAGTGTTGCTAAGACGTCAAGGGAGGCAGTCACCTCTGCTCAGCACTTGTGAGGCCACACGTGAAGTACTGTGTCAAGTTCTGGACTCCCCAGTACGAGAGAGGCGTGGAGCTACTGCGGAGAGTCTGCTGAAGGCCACAGAGATGGTGAAGGGACTGGAGCACCTCTCGCATGAGGAAAGGCTGAGAGTGCTGGGACTGTTCAGCCTGGGAAAAGAAGACTGGGGGGGGTATATCTCGTCAATGTATTTAAATACCCAAAGGGAGAGTGCAATGAGAGTGGAGCCAGGCTCTTTTCAGTGGTACCCAGTGACAGGACACAAGAGGCAATGGGCACAAACTGGAACACAGGAGGCTCTGTCCAAACATGAGGAAACACTTCTTTACTCTCTGGGTGAACACTGGAACGGGTCAAGTCTCCAACCTTGGGAATATTCAGAATCTGTCTGAACATGGTCGTGGGCAACCTGCTTTGGATGACCCAGCCTGAGCAGAGTTGTTGGACCAGATAACCTTCAGAGGTCCTTTCAACCTCAGCCACTCTCAGATTCCTCCCTAGGGGATTAGTGTCCTGTGAGTGGAACAGAACTCAGATGAAGTCAGGTGTCTTTTCTGGAAACTGTAGAACTACGCTGCCTTTCAGGTTAGGCTATCAGATTTTCTTCCTGCAGCAGCAGGATAAGGTTGTGAATCAGCTTCTCTTGATTGCTTGTTTTTTGGAAAAAACATACTTTTATATGTACCCATGTAGTTCTAAGCTATACTTTTTATTTGTTGCTTGCTCTTTCCTTTCTAGGGCAGTTGGATGGTGTAGTAGCCTCGCTACCTGTATCCAACACTGCTGCACTTGTCTCTGGAATTGTTCTGCCTCCAACTCATTCACAGTAGAGCTGCAAGTACATGCTTAAACCTAGGTTGTGTTCTTTATGGGAGGCAGCATCTCTTTATGGGAGGCAGCTGTTTGTGCATCTTCCGTCAACCTAACAGGACAAAGTTAGAAAGCGTTGTCCGTCTCCCATGGAGATTGACTTCATTTCATTGCCATACATGCATGGTGCAAACGCACATGACCCAGTGGAGACTGAGAATTTTGAGGGAAATTAGTGGTGTGAAATTATTCGCTAAGGAAGGAGCACTTGCAGAGGCCTTTTTCCAACATAGAGGATTGTGATGTGTCTGTAGCAGTCAGTGCTCCCACTTCACCTACTGGTATATATGGACATGCAGAGAAGTAAATTGGGTTATGACATGACAGGACCAGTATCACTTTGTTGTAGTGCAGTCAAATTATTTACTATGCTTTGCACAGAAAGGACCTTGGGATCTGCCAAACCAGGGCCTTTATCTAATCCCATATTATTCTGTAGATTTTTCATAGTAATGAAGTGGGAACAGTCAGAGGCAGGTGTAGATTCCACTCTTTCGAAGTTGAACTGTTAAGAGTTTATAAAGCAGTGAGTGGGTAAGCCTTTCCTATGCTCAAAATAATTCCTGATTTAAACAATTTTTTTTAGCTTCCAGCTGAAGCACCAATGTACATGTAAATTCCAGAGTTGGGAAATTCAGTGTTTTCACATTTGTCCTAATGCTGTATCTCAGTTGTGTAGTCTCAATGCCAGAATGGTTAGAATGCAGCCCTATCCTAGTAAATTGCTCTGGGAAATACCTTACTTACCATCTTAAAAACAAAGCAGACCAACAAACACATTCCCCCTCCCCCAAAACAGCTTAAATCCAAGCAGGATTCTTCCAGGCAGGATGCCTGTGGTTTCCATTGTTAATACAAACAGCATTAAACCATCAATGAGGAATGGGATGTGAAGCTGCCAATTCATTTTGTTACAGACTTGGAGAGCATTTTATCTTCCTAATGTTAATCTAAAAGTATTTACCGTAATTGGACAAACTTTTTAGTAGTTAGCAGCATATTCATTATAGTCTTTTCTTTTGAGGCTAGCTCCAGAATTGCACAAGTAAAGGTCCTGTGCAGAAGTCCCACTAAAGCTATAAAATCTCTAGGGTATTATAATGTCTCTGTATATGAACTGCATTCTTGTATAAACTTGACAGATATGTATTGAAATATTCTTCTTTACTTCTAGCTGTTGCTTGCAGGACACTTTTTGTCATTTTCATAGAATTTCACTGGGAATCTTCCTTCCTCATCTGTGTTGGCATTGTTCAGCTGTGTTTTTTTTCTTTTTTCCCATTTTAAATTCCAGCTTTAAATTGGAGGAGGGATGCAAAAAGATGGGAGCTCTTTTCTTTTTTTTTTAAAAAAAAAGTCTTTGAGCACTGTTCTTCATGAGCTTTTTTTTTTTTTTTTTAACCTCCCCAGAAAAATTTTTCAGCTTTGTTAAAATTCATTTATTTGTCTTGGCATTGGAAGATTTTTGGATTGCTACCAAATCAGGAAGGTTCATTTGTAACTGCATTTTGGAGGCTATTATTTCAGATCCATTTGTGTTAGGATTCTGTCTCTTGGAAGGATGCCTTTATTGCTGCAGTAAATTTGTGTGTATGCCAGCCTCTTTAACTGGCTAGAGGGTTCATTCCAGATTAGCAGCCCCAGTATTCATCTGCCTTCTGAGGTCAGCTTTGCAGCCTGTCCAAAGATGCCTTGGTTCTGTGGCCAGATTGCTATATAAACTGAGTTAGCTAATTTTAAGTGGTTGCTGTTGGGTAAAAGTTTTTCATGTCTGTTTGGTTCCCAAAGTCGTGTATTTGTGTCATGCACACAGTCTTGTGTTTATAAGTGGTCTCATGAAAGTGCTGTTGGATAAATTCTAAACTTCGCCTCCTCTACAGTAAGCTTCAGAGAGAAAAGTTGTTGGTGTTAAGTTATGTCTCATTTCTCATGTCTGTTGGGGAATAAAAGAAGATACCCAGTGTCTGAAATTTGGCCCTCACAAAGTGTATTTCATCAAACTACTATTTCTGTGCAGGCTTTGAAGAAAGAGTAAAAGGTCATTCTTTGTTTGCTACTAAGAAAGATCCTGTCTTTGAAATACAATATATTTTTCTGTTAGATAATTAAAATAGTCTTTTCTGCAAAGCCCAAGCATTTTCTTATTGAGCTGCTCATTACAAGTATAAATATGCTCAGAAAGATCACTTTTAAGGAAAGCTGTGTTTTTTATAAAAACAGTTAACCATTTATGTCACCTCAATGCTCACATAAGCAATATATTTCAATTGAATGTACTCGCTGAGGATTTTTTTATGAATACCCATATAATAATTTCATAAAATGTGCTTTGTAAATGTGAACTTTAGTACTCACTACAAATAATTTGATATGTTTCTTCTAATGTTATTTCATCTTTTTTTGTAGCCAAGTGCCAAATGTCCTCTCTGTAGGAATGAGCTCCGAGTAGAGCACTTGATAGAATGTCCTGTAGAAGAGGAAATAGGCTCTGGTAATGGGAAGAAGGCTGATCAGGAGTGGGTATCCAGTTCAAAGGTACATTCCAGTCTTTTTTACTTGACTTCCATTATGGTTTTGTAGAGCACTCTCTAGAATTTTCATGTAAATATGCCCATACTTTAAATTATTATTTAACAGTCTGCAAAGTATGTCCAGCCAGTGCAGGAGAAAATGCATAATAAAAGCTCACTACAAACATTTTGCAGCAGGGAAAACAGGAAAAAAAAGAATTACCATTTGTAGGTTGATTGCTGGTCATTGTGCAATACATAGATGTATGTTCATTAAATAAAACTTTCAGTAGAAGATCTGTTGCTTTGCCTTTTGTTTCTGTTTCTGAAGACAGTTTTGTATCCAGTGAAGGTATTCAGCTCTTAATTTACTTGTGTAAACTAAAAATCTAAATAAATCCTTCTTAAAAATTCTGTAAAGAGTGAATATATTTTCTGCTCTAGAGGGGGGGAAATAAATGAACATCACGTATTTTATGTAACACCTGTCAGATAAGGTAGTGAAGCACTTGCTGATGTAATATTGCTAGGTTAAAGGTTGGACTAGATGATCTTAAAGGTCTTTTACAATCGAAATGATTCTGTGATTGTATGGTTTTTTATTTCCTTGCAGACCTGTTTTTCAAGGTCTGACATTTCATTTTTTGCCTCACCATCATTGGGCATTCACTGTCAAAAATTAAGTTTTCCTGCTTGTACTTTGAATTTTGTGTTGAGGTGGATTTTTGAAACACTAATTTTTTTGTTGTGGTTTGTAATGAAGTTACTGTTCCTTGAGAAGTTGGTTATAAAATTACTCCCTAAAAATTTTTCAGTGGAGACATAAGAACTAATTTAGGACATTGTGCTCTAAAATAAATTATTATTTTATTATTGTTATTATTTTTAAGCTAGTTGCATTCTGTGGTGGTGGTTCTTTACCTCATTGTAGCTAAACCGTATATGAGAAAATTGCAGTGTTCCTCTGCCTCATATCCAGTTCTTTGCTCCTTTTATTCTTGTATGTTGGACCCAAGAGTGCTTCTGGTGCCTCCTTATCCTCTGTTGTACTTAGCAAAGAGTTTTACATAGCTTATTTGCCTGAATATTTCCATGGGAAGCCTTGCTCACTTTTCAAGACTTGAGACACTCACCCTGTGGCTGTCCCTTGCTGTTGTGAGTTCCAGTACTCTATTCCTTTTTTCCATATTCGCTGGAAGTAGGGTATTTGTTGACTCCTGACATTCAGAAGGATGTCTGGAAAACAGATTTGTGAATCTTCTTCCCCAAAGCACCATCAATTGCACATTACTATGGGGGGCGTGTGTCAGCAAGTTAGATGAGGAGATAGACCTGTGTGTCATTCACGCCTCGAGTTCAGTCCTTGCAGAAATGTAAGCTGTACCTTTTCAGGCAGATGGGAAGGATGCTGATAACTTCCCGTGCTGTCCTTCAGCACCCTTGCTAGCGTTAGGGATATTAAGACTTCAGTACGGCTCCTTTGGTAGTCACAGGACTCTCTGCCTACTAGTCAAAACTGAGCAGTTACAGGCGATGACAGATGGCGGAGGGCATAGATACACAAGATACCGGAACTGAAGATGTGAGTTAGTACAAATGACAACAGAATTACTGGTGGGCTGAGGTGGGAAGGGACCTCTGGAGGTCGTCTGGTCCAGGCCCCCGCTCAAGCAGGGTCACCTAGAGCCGGTTTCCCGAGACCAAGTCCGGATGGCTTTGGAATATGTCTGAGGTTTGTAAGGTACTTTGTGTCCATTAAAAGTGCTCAACCCTTATCAGTCAGTTTAAAAGGTGTTAGTGAGCACTGATTTTTCACTGGATGCGAACCTGTAGGAGTGGAATCTGACCAAGTCAGAATCAAGCTGCATGAGTCTTCATTTGATTTCAGGTAAATGCTCTGATGCATGCTTTGATAGAACTACGGAAGGATAATCCAAGCGCTAAGTGTCTGGTTGTTTCTCAGTTCACAACTTTCCTGTCACTGATAGAGAATCCCTTGAAGTAAGTAGAGCTACCGTCATTTTTAATAAACACGTGCTCGTACGGTGTTTTAGAAAGATCTCTCGAGGAGTACAGCATCCTTTTGATTTTTAGAACTTCAGAAGAGGAAGAGCCATGAATCTCGTTATTCTTGATGTGTAACTGGTTAAAGGCAGGAGTTCAAATACGCGTTTCAAAGCAGAGGTCAGGATAAAGTATTTATCTCCTGTTGTCACAGAAAATGGGTTGTTGAATTGAACGCTGTTACCTTCTCTTCAGAGAATCGGGGTTTGCCTTCACTCGCTTGGATGGGTCCATGGCACAGAAGAAAAGAGTAGAAGCAATCCAGCGCTTCCAAAGCAGCCAAGCAGGATCCCCAACCATAATGCTTTTGTCTTTGAAAGCAGGTGGAGTTGGACTAAATCTGACAGCAGCTTCACGAGTGTTTTTAATGGATCCTGTGAGTAATGGGTTGTTTGTAATGATCTGGCTCAATCTCGGTGAAGCTTCTTTAGTCTTTTCCTAAGAGGTAGAAGAAGAGCCCCTCCGAGGAAGAATGACTCTGATGCGCACACGTTCAAGGACAAATAGGGCTTTCCTTTGTTTTCCTTGCATTTGTTTGCTTTAAGACAGTATTTTGGTGCTGTCTGGTTACTTACTGTGAAGGGAAGGACTACTGGAGTGCTAGCAGTACTGCTAACAAGGTGGTGCGACACTTCACGGTGTAGCATTTGCTATTAGTTTGTTCGTTCTTTTTTCTGTCTGTCTTTTTTCTTTTGAGCGTGATTTTCTGTTTATTTAATAACTTCAAAAGTGGTACGGTGGATTTTCAGGAACGGTATATTTTCATTGTATCCTAATGCAGTGCCTGCTTTAATCTCTTCTGTTATTTTTGGGAAGTTATTTAGAAATAAAGACCTTTAGTGTGAGGTTATTTTTATGGTTGTAGGAGACCGATAAGTACGGTGGTATCTGAATTTGGGCAGTTGTTTTCTCTCATTAACGCCCTTGGGAATGCGAAATTATTTGTAAGGAACAAAAATGTAAATTACAGTTAAAATGTAATTATACAAAAATGGTATTCTTAACAGCATTGGTTCATGTCTTATTGTGTCAGAGTACAAAGTGGTTGAGGTTGGAAGGGACCTCTGGGTTCATCTGGTCCGACCCCCCTGCTCTAAAGCAGGGCCACCCAGAGCAGGTTGCCCAGGGCCACGTCCAGGTGGCTTCTGAATATCTCCAAGGAGGGAGACTCCGCAGCCTCTCTGGGCAGCCTGTGCCAGTGCTGTCACCCACACAAGAAGTGTTTCCTTATGTTCAGACAGGGCCTCTTGTGTTCCCGTTCGTGCCCATGGCCTCTTGTCCCATTTCTGGGCACCACTGACAGAGCCTGGCTCCATTCTCGACTGAAGTCTGCTGATAAATAACTGCCTATGTTCAGCTGTTTTAGATTTTGATATTGGCAAAAGAGTACTGAGGCAGTTGGTATATGCAGTGTTTAGTACAGAATTAAAATTATGAGATTGTTTTGATGCCTCTTAGACACCTGACAAACTTTTTTTTTTTAAAAGAAGTTATGTGAAATTCCTGCTTTTTACCAATATATAAGCAGTGGTTCTCAAAGCTTTCTTTACAGAGGGATACTTAAGGAGTGAGACATTAAGTTGAGACTAATTCATGTGCAAGCACTATTTATTCAAGAGCTGATGATATGATAATTTCTTAGTGAGTCCATGTGCATATTACTGTGTATTTTGAAGGAGGATTATTTAACTTGTTCATTGTTGGTCCTGATAGGCTTGGAATCCTGCAGCAGAAGACCAGTGTTTCGACAGGTGTCACAGGCTGGGTCAGAAGCACAATGTTGTTATTACTAAGGTGAGTTAACAGATGATGTGCTTAAACAGTTTTGTGGTTATGAATAAATA
The DNA here is from genome assembly GCA_013399115.1 of Anseranas semipalmata. NCBI lineage: Eukaryota > Metazoa > Chordata > Aves > Anseriformes > Anseranatidae > Anseranas > Anseranas semipalmata. Next base: position 39,882 of record VXAA01000331.1, on the reverse strand, counting down.
AAATGAATAAATAAAATAGTTCTTTCCAGAAAACTTTACTGTGTTCATAAAGAATTGTGACATCATATGTCTCACAAGTAAACTTAAGCTGTGATATGTTTTTTTTTTTTTTTTTGAAGTGTGGGCTTCAGATTGCAATGTTTTATTAAATGTAACCAATATATTTGCTGTAAAATAATAATTTTAAAAATAGAATATTCCTGGTGAGCTATCTGGAGTGGCTAAGATAGTACTACTGCTGCTGCTACCCTGGTTGTTACTGCTTATATTTGAAGGTATTCAGAATGCTTTTCCTTGTCATAGCAGCTTGCTTAGCTACAGAGAATCACCTGGTTTGTCTCATTAATACCCAGTCATAAAAATATTTCTTATGCAACTGAAGACAGGTCCTCTTCTAACATAAGTAACAAAGAAGAGGCATACATTCATCCAAGTGTTTTTAAAAATAAATAAATAAAAACTAAAATGCCAAACGGTCCTCTGTTTTCTTTGCAGAGTAATAATGTATAATGTAAGTGTACTGTAGGGTACTCACTTTTTTTACTTTTTTCCCCTGAAGTACCTAAATTTCTTCTCCCAAAAATTTAATTAGAAAAATGAGAGAGAATGCCTTCATCTTAGTGGGGATTTTTGTATTTCAGTTCATTGTGAAGGATTCCGTGGAAGAAAATATGCTGAAAATTCAGAACAAGAAGAGGGAACTTGCAGCAGGAGCCTTTGCTACCAAAAAACCTTCCACGAGTGAAGTAAAACAAACCAAAATTAATGAAATTAAGGCTCTAATTGATTTATAGCTTGAAACCGGTATTTTGTGTAAATAATATATTTAATATTTTAGTTAATACTGGTCTTCAGGTTCGTCACCTCTCAAGCTAACTTACAATTTTGCTGTCTTTGTGGTTGAAACATAAATGTTTGAAATGTTTTGTACTTCTGAAATCTTCGAAATAGTGCATATTATGTTCAGTGCTTTAGATTACCTAAAAGTACCTCAAAACAGAAATTCACCTCTTTTTGGAACACAAGGAAAATAATGTGTGTTGGGTCCTTTGGACAAAACCCTTAGGAAATTAATTAGCTTCATGTTCCAATCTTAATGTTTCCTGATAACCACAGATCATCTGGATTGTTTGCTTCAGAATAGGTGGTCAATTATCACTTCATTAGGAATTCTTAATTTTGCAGACTAAGGTCAAAGAGAATATTTATTTCAAAAATTTTAAATCTTTTTTTGGGTGACTTATACACAGATGCGGCAGGGAGTTCTTCTTTAGATTACTACCAAAGAGCTAGTAAAAACTAAATACCCGAATTTGTAGAACATTTCCTTTTAAACTTTCGCTTCCTATAAGCAGAATTCCAGCGATTTTTATAAAAATCAATGTTTTGTGATTGGGATAAAATGCTAGGATCAAAGGCTTGTATTGATAACATGCTTTCTAATAATTTCTGTAGTTGCTCTGAGTAATACTGCTATGCTATATGCGAAGTAGAATATGACCTGCTCACTTGTCAGTGAATCAGTTAGCCCTTGCAACATAAGACAAAATACATTATTTTAGTAGCTGCCAGCTTTCTAACAGTCTTCTTGCACTGCTACTTTTCCAATCCCATATATTCAGCAGCTTGAAATACACCTTAACAGAATGCTGATCTGCGTGCATCTTGATTTATATAGGACAAATTTAGTAAACTACTCATGTTCAGGTATCACAAAGTAATAAATAGCACTGAAGAATCTCAGTTGAATATTAGTTGAATATTCTTGTCTGTTCCATCTGTCTCTTTTCAGTTGATTCTGGTCTTACATGCTTCTTAACACTCTCTGCTGTATTCCCTGTAATGCTCGGATGTAGCACTGGAGGCAGAGATTACTATGTTAAGGTCCTGTTTAGATTCTGTGCTTAGATTCAGGAAGTGTATTTGGCAGCAGGGAAATGGGATCTGATTTGCTTCTAATGCCTTTCTCCTTTTTCTTACAATCGGTTGGCTGCCATTCTGAGACGTAACGTGAATTTCAAACATATGAAAGGGCTGAGAAATAAAAGGAAGATGTCTGATACTTGGAGAAACAGTGAGCCAATGGAAAGAGTATGAAAGGAATTCAAAGTATGTAACTTATCAAGCTAATGCAGTTTTGGGGAGCCAGCATCTTAGCTATGTGCCTGGGGAAAAAAATCATGCTGTTTATTAAAAAATTAACAAGACATGAATGATGGGAGACAGTGTGCCCAAGTAACTGGGTACACCACTGGAAAGCTGACAAAAGAGCAAGAAGGCAGAGGTACAACTGAATGAATTTTCAGTTTTTCACATAGTTTATGTAAGTTGAACTTACTTTCAGTTTTTGTGGCTCAGATTCAGATGTTTAGATGTAAGCTGGAGAAACAACTCCCGATTATGAATGAGAGTTTTGACTTTGTGTCATCCTTTCAAGTTAAAATTCTGGGGGGAAAGAGACCTGTTTCAAGTGCTAGCTGTGCTACATCACTGCTTGTTTTAAAATATGCTGACATTTTGCGGAGTGGCTGAGTTATGAAATGATTATGAAACCAACTGCTAGTATCACGTTCTCTCAACTGGACGATGGTTCCATGTTCCAAAGCCAAATCAAAAACTTTCTGGAGTAAGTATTAGAGTACTGAGTTGTATGGCTTCACAGGTTTAAGTATTCTGTGGCTACTGGGACTTTCTTGGAGTTCTGACAGTTCTGTGATATGGTCTAGAGGTGAGTTTTGCAGATCATGAACTTAATGTTTTTAATTCCAAGGTCAGAACTGGTAAGCTATCCTTCTGTCTTTTTTACCCCCTGCATAAAATAAAGATGTAAATGAAAATGCTTCCAAATTTTTAAGAGTTGCTCTGAGTTGTCACTGGCTAAGGAACACCTTAGATTATATGCTTTTTAAAGATGACTACTATAGCAAAAGGAGTTCTAGTACTTTAGTCACAGTATAAACAGGGCTGTGGTTCTTCTGAATGATGTTTTTGAGTTTACCACTGCAATTCAGTTACTGCATTTTGAATACGTACAGTTTATAGCAAAAGCTGTTTGATGTATCAAATGATACCGATACAGTGATTAAAAAGGGACCTGTACTTTTCTGCTACTGCTGCCTGTGTTAATTTTGAAGGAAATAGTGGCAGATAATGACATTATGTTCATTTTATTGAAAATAAGTTGCAGTTTGGTACAGATGTCATACCTTCTGCTTTCTGAGGCTGTAGATAAATGCTTGACCATAACATGAGTCGGGGGCTAGTACAGAATGTTTTTTACAGCTTTTATTTCTTTACCAGCTGTACTTGTTAACCTGAAACATGCAGGTTCAGTGTCTCTCCTTATCTTCTTGTATTAATGTAATAAAACTAACATACTAAACCAAATTTTCAGGTTGGTCTAGTCTCATGCTTTTACACTTTTAGTTCTTTCCGACTAAACTTAAGAAGTAAGCTTCCTATTCCCTAGTAAGAATACAGAAAAGGGGAGCAAAACTGAGTGTTCAGCTATCTTCAGGAATAGTCTTCCAGAGAGTATTTTGTGGGTATGCAGAACTTCAGTATTTGTACTTGTTGGATAAATATACTTTTGTTGCTATAGATTGTAACTATTAATCCCACCGAATTTATTTGTAAACAAACAAACAAACAAAAAAAACACACAGGAAAAGGCTAGTTACAGCTGGGAGATAAAATACTATTTACTTTTAAATAGCTATAAGCTACTTTGGTTTGGACCTCATCTTCACCATTTTTGCTAAAAGGTGACCGAGGAATCTTAGAGCAGTTAGGTAGTGAAAACAAATTAAAACAAAGACTACATCTTTTGCTTTACCAGCATGAATAACAGTTTGTTGTTTATCTTTAGGTTAAAAGTTGAACATCCTCACTAGCTTCCTGCCAAATTCCTCCTTTATTAGGAAGTAGTGAAATTATTCTTATTTTGTGTTTCTGGACTAGTACAGAGTATAGGTGTCAAAGAACAGTAAGTAATTTGGCTCCGTTTAGACTTCTAGCTAAAGGATGGATCTGAACTTAGTACAGAAAATAGCCAGTCTGTCTTCAGAACACTCTTGTTACTGTGGTATTTGTACTACTTTTCTGTGTGTCTTAGAATACAATGTGTGGTGTGACAGTGGCAAAAATATCTTTTACTCTGCACACATGGAAGGAATTATTTTCCTAGTCAGGGTAGGTACAATTATTCAAGCAGCTACTTGATCTTTACTTGCCAAAATAGTATCACCATTGTGTTTAAAACCAATTTCATGTTCTACAGGGCTGATGTTAGAGATTATTCTTTAATAAACAAAAGAAAAATTCCTTTTTCCCAAGCTCCATTCGGCTTGCATGAACAGCTTCAGCAGGTACTTCCTCCAGGAGGTCCCTGGCAAGTGATTACATACTCTGCAAATAATTACAGAACTAAAAGCTGGACATTTGCTACTGGTAGCTAGAATGGAGTTAGCAAAGTTTAGGTTTATAGCTGTGGAATATTTTAATTAGACTGCTTCAAAGCTTTTTTTTTTTTTTTTTTGGAATTGCTCAAGAGTTTAGGGAAGCCAGAAATGCATGACAATTTTTTATTTTTGCATCAAGTGCAAGATTGCAAGTAACAGATCAAGCTCAGTTTACTAGGCCTGCAGAATATAGAACTGAACAAATGCATTTTGCCATGCTGTAGGCACTGTGTGTAGAAACCTGGTCAAAACTTCAGTGCAATTGTGACTGAAAGAACAAAGCAGTGCTGTTACTGTTACATCTCTATGTATCCTAGTGTCATCAATACATTTATGGTAAAGCAGAATGGCAATAATTCTACTATAAGCATTCCCATCAGTCAGATTTTACATCTAAAATAGCAAGCAAAGGAATCAATGCTAATCACCTTAATGAGGTGAGGTACAAACAGTTTCAAAAAATATGTTGAGCCAATTGATCACAACAGAAGAAAATTTGAGCTGAAAATACCTTTTTTATCGAGTAGGGAGAACTGGATATCAGGCAGTTACAACTGGCCCAAGGAATACTGCTTCCTAGCTTTTGCCCAGTCTTTATCTGTAGCACTGCAGTGGCCTTCAGCCAAGAAGTTTTTCATCAAGCTACTAGCAAGCTTAACTGACCACCATCTACAACCTCTCTAACTGTTAGTTCTGGAACAAGTCCTTGTATTGCCAGTGCTTGAAACTGGCATTTCTACTGAAGGTAGGAGTCCAGTTTCTTCTTGATGTTATCAAAGGAATCCACTCCCATGTAGTCAGCTTGACCTTGTTCCCACCGTTCCTTGCGTTCTTCTGAAGACATGGTTGGTAATACTGGTGATGGTGTTGATACTGACATGTGGGACACTGCCTCTGTAACCTCTGCCTAAAATGAAAGGCAAAGTAAAAATATAGAAATACCTTGCATACCTAAAGCAAGCAACAGGCCATAGAATAGGACAACCAAGTAGATGTTCTCATGCACAGCAGCAAGCATTGCCGATAGGCATAGATTATGCAGCTTTCCTAGCAAAGTAACAAGCAAAAAAACAAGTCACTTGGGGGTGGGGGTGGGGGGAGTTTAAGTTCTTCATACCTCTCTACAGAAGCCACAAGAGAGAGCCAGAGAATAGACCAAGCCTGATAGCTGCAAATAGTTCATTAGAAAGATGTGAGATTAAAAAAAAGATAGCACATCTTAAGATATCAGTAACTTTAGGCTTAGAAAGGTTTAGAACTTAAACTGGCCCAAGTACTAAGCTGACTGTAAAGTCTACAAACACCTGCTACTGAACTCTGTGCCTAAGAACTAGAGTTAGAAGCATTATTTTGGCTTTGCAAGTATCAAGATTCATCACTGCAAGTCTACTTTAGTAACCTGTTCTCTAATTATTGTAGGCCTACCTAGATTTGTTGTACCATGCAAGATCTGTATGTGTATATTGCATGCTCAACTGGGGTTCTTTTCTTTGAGAACTTTATTAGCTGCAACATTAAGGATTAGGGCCCTTGTCTACACTATCATTTCTGGTGCACCATTATGCACTTAAATAGTTTTAGGCAAGCAGACAGCTATGTTCAAGCCCACTATTGCATACTTCTCATCTGTGTTATTCTTTATTCCAAGCTTAAAGAACAAAAACCCCTGCATCCCACCAGTTAAACCACACCCATGCTTTGAGTTGGACTGAAGGAAGGGAAATTAGTGAGATAGCACAAGATCTATTGTGTATACTTAGGTAGTTTCTACAAGAATATTAAAACACATACCATGTTTACACCTGTGGTATTTTCTTTAACAATTCCATGCTGCTCTAGTAATGGTAAAATATTAGCCATATAGATATCCCACCACATGTTGAGGAATTCTGGGTGAACTACTTTAGGGTCATCCATATTGCCTTTTATGCTTTTTGTTCTGGAGTCATATGTATAGTTCCATGGCTTTGTGCTTCCCAGGAAATGCACCACTTTAGTATTTGCACCAAACCTGTTGGAAAGAAAACATTAGAACCTACAGTTTCTGCAGGTGTCTAGAAAACAAGAGTTTTGGCTGTCAAACAAGTTTTTAACCTGGTTTTTGTAGGTGTCCAGAAAACATATGAATATATGTAGGAGACTAAACACTAAATGATAAAACTGCCAATGCCTACTGGGAGTGGAAGCACTACTATGTAACAAAAAATGCAAACGGAATTCTACATTATGCTAGTCACAATACAGCCAAAACCTAACAGGCTGAGCTATTTAAGTACTTACAGCCAACTCAAGTCTCTAGGTAGAGTGATGTCCACAGCTTGGGAGAGAGCAGTCTCAGGCAGCCACTGCAATCGGAACTAGTTTTAAAAGTGAAAAAGGTTCTACTCGACAGTCAGCGATCTAGATAGCTAGGCATTACAAGTGTTATGTAAAGAAGGGTCAGTGATAGTTACCCCTCTCAGACTACAGCCCTGTGGAAAGAAACATCAGAAGGCCCTGCTGCAAGACTACCTCTGCAAAATAAAGCCTTTTATAATCTAGGTATTTCAGAGGACTTCTGATCTTGCTACAGGGTCTTGCTAGACAACCAACCATTATTTTCTAAATAATCTTTTTTATTGTTGTTGTTGTTGTTGTTGTTTAAAACAGTAATTTAACTATTTAACTCCCTTTTCAATATGGATTTCTAGCTTTGTCCCAACTGTTACCACTATGTTCTTTTGTATTAAGAGTGTAGATAAGATCCATCCCTTTTGAAGTAAAGAACTTGCCCTAAAAGAAACAGCATTCATTTCATTCCTCTGTGATTCCAGAAATAGCATTCAGCTTGAGTCAGTTTAGAGAACCGGCAGTACTAGTCTCTCTAGTAATAGTGACTGCCTCATCTAGCTCATTTCATGTCATGTTAGAATTTCTTCCCAAAATACTAATGAAATGGATAATAATGCCAAACTGTTTTGTCTAACAATTTTTTTCCCCCAATTAAGCATACCCTGGTCATTTTGACCAGGATTTGGATGTTTGAATTCTTACACATACAGAGACTGCACAGGTATGTTTCAAAACCTTAGAATATTCAAAACAAAGCAATATGCATTTGGGTAGGGATTTTGTGTTATTCTAAGATACTTGACTATTTCCATACAGTATTTTGAACACAACTGATCTTACTGTTGAATGAAAACTCATGCATGTGTGAAACAAGGTCAAGAATTGCAGTAATTGCAAGTAAAAAAAAACCTGCCTTGAGGGGGTCAGTTCCTGGGCTCTAACTTCAAAACCCACGTGTCAAGATTTGGCTTCATAGGGCTACCTTGGTTTTATTAGATGTGACAGCACTATTTAGCAACCTGAGTTTTCTTCATCTTAGGCTGTTGTTGATCTGAAGAAACTTGTCATTGATTAAAATGAAGGCTATTTAAGCTAGACAGTGCCTAAGAAGTTTTATGCTATGCTGCTTCTGCAAATGGAGAAGTATATTCTTAATATTCTGCCCACTGAAGACCTGTACAACAGTTGACAGATGCCAGGCTTCTAGGATGCCCTCAGTGTCTGCTTTCTACATAGGATGCAATACTTTATTCTGATGTTTAAGCTGAACTGTTAGAAAGCTTTATGTCCACACTTGCCACAGCAATTAATGTGTCTTCCCCCATCTCCCACAAAAGTCCTTCATTAATATTTTGAAGTTAGAGACCACTTATCACGACTTGACATTTTCCTTTGGAAAAAGGATTATCGAGACTGCTATGAAATTTACTCTTGTTGTACAAAGCTGCAAAGAATTTAGCTATCAATGTCAGTAGGTTTAAATATCAGTTTATTCCAACTGCTGATTATTGTGAGTAGCTGCTGATCTAACCAAGGGATGTTGTTCTGTCTATTGAGCAGAACATTTTACTTAAGAGCTGCACTTCCAGCATTATACTTTTTGAAGGTCTGCTGAGTTCAGGTAGGCAATCGATTCAATCATTTATACAGAATGTTTGTCAGGAGTCCCCAGTCCAGTTAGTCTTTTCTGGCAACAAGGTAAATATAAGGTCATGTGGCTAACAACCAACCAGCCATGGAAAGAAGACATTTTACAATAGATGTTAGCTTATCAAATGCTATCCAACTACTTAGTCATTCTCAGGCGTGCATAGATTTCTTTAAATAAGTGTTCCACTTTTAGCATGACAGTATTTCAGATGGCGTTCTGATCACAAGACATAGTTTGACCTTGAGCCAGCACAGTCCTGCTTGTGCTAGCTGCTGCTTTAGACACTAGTAACTTGATGTCATTCAAAGATCAGATTGTTTTTATGCAATTGGTACTTCTCCCCCTCCCCCAGCTTTCACAGCTCTTAACGAGTATGGGTTTGGGTGTAACATTTCAGCTTCTAGTGCTGCCCCCTTTCCTTCTGTTTGTTTTAACACTTTAAGCGACCTTGCCACTGACAGGGTTTACTCACAAGCCAAATTTAATACTGTTAAGGAGAAGAGTTTTTTCCTTGCACTGGAAGCATGCAACAATATGGTGCCTGGCTATGGTCTGTTCCATCTTGCTGTTATTTAGGGAACTGTCTTAGATCTAGAAAGACTGTTGGGAGAGAATTCTAGCTCTGTGCAAGTCTTTGTTCACCATGTTTATTTGAATAGTTGATAGATTAACTGTAGCTACCAGTTGTTAAATACCCAACATAATTTGAGCGATGAGAGGGCAAGTTTATCTAGACAGGAACAATACCACCAGTGACATGCTGAAGTTCAGCTCAAGATGATTCAAGAGCTATTGCCTTTGGCTAGAGCACTAACAGAGAGTATCCTGTACTGGAGTTGTGATTCTTTTGCAAGTGAGCTGTCAAATGTGCTTACTCTAAATCAATGTCAACATTACCACCAGGAATGAGTGGTTTAAGCTACCAATAGTTTTCAATGCTCATTTTTCATCATGAGAGTATTCATTTAACTAACTATTCTTTTTTTTTTTTTTTTTTAAAAGGGTATATATGCTCTGAAAGTCTTTTTAGAATTTTGAACTTACGCTTTAAATGCTGGAAGGTAAGAGTACACAGAAGTGCTGCTCAAATTATAAATAAATGGTAGATGTTTACTCATGTCTCTTGTTGCCCAGCTGCTGAAGAAGGTGTTTAATAACCCCTGGTCTGCACCTGAAAGATAAAGCATTAATAGCTACAAACATCATACAGCTGGTTTAGTCTTTCAATCACTTTACCAGGCCTTCCTAATTAAGAGTTGGTAATGCAGCTTGTCATGTCCAGTAGGAGTTTGGCACTGATCTGTTTGTAAACAACCCTGTAAACCTTGCAGTCTTTGAAAATCCAAAAAATGCAAACAGAATGAAAAAGATAGAATGTGTGAGGTTACTTTTGCTTTCTAAAAGACAGCAAACTACTCACAAACCATGCCATTCAGTTTATTTTATAGCATAACTTCAAGCAGTATAAGACAGCAGAAAAAAAAACTTGACAATTGGGTACTGTACAATTTCAGGAAAGCTGTAGCTCAGATGATCAAGCACCAACAATTAGTTTTATTACTTATGCTTACAGATACATGACCAAGGTCTTCTTAGGGCCAGAGTCAGTGGTCTGTTAGACTGGCAACCCCAGATGCATCTACCTACAGTGTGATCTGATAAGGAAAGCACACTCAGTCTTAGACACCACACTAAAAATACTTAAATCTGTTAACAGGCAAAAGTTCCTAGTTCTGTACTATAAAGCTGCTGACTAACCCCTAAGTGAGGATAACCATCTAAATCATGGCTAGAGCTACAGTGTTGGGAGCAGGTCAGTTTGCAAGTAGAAGTTGTAATGAGGTCAAATGAATCTAAAGTTGTTTTGTATGTCAGTAGTAGAGTAGATAAAAAATAGCACCTGGCCCAAAACAGACTAGTTCACAAGCAGCTACTGGAAATTAAGAACTACTTGTATATCCTTTCATTCATTATTGCAGTGAATATACTTGTCTAAGTGTATTCAAGAACTATACTTAGTTTCTCTTACAAATGAGATTGAAGAGAGTCCCTCAACTTGCATTTGTTGTCCTCCCTCCCCCTGTAACTGCATTCACAAGTAACTATGCTATCAATTTATCTGCTGTTAAGCAATGCTAAGAGACAGTGAGTTTTATTTTAGTCTTAAGTTTTCTGAAGCGCTCAGTCTCTTCTGACTCAGGAATTTATTTATTTTTTAAATGGCCTATGATTAAATTCAGGGCAGTTCTAAGGTTTACACCCACAATGCAATTTGAGCAGAATTTGCGTTTTGTGACTGAAGTATCTACCCCGCGCATACATTTAGATTTACAGGACATACACTGACAAATACAAGTTCTAAGTATCCTGTTACAGCTGTCAGCATACACATAGATTGCAGAGTGAGACACTGCAGACAGACTCAGCCCAGCAATTTCTAACCTCTGACTTGCCTCTCAACCCCTAAGGATGAAAAGCACTTTTGAACAAGTTGCCTATCACAAGAGATCAGAGTCAAAGAAACCAGACAAGTCCTCTGGTCTTTACTCAGCTATGTTCCATTTTAACTTCTAACTTAACATAGTGTTATGAATGTATATGCTAACAGTAAGATAATCTAGAAAGTAAAAAAGTCTGGGAGTCCCTCTCAGAACAGGTAGCTCATAACCAGAGGGGTAGCAACAGTGTATTTAACTTACTCTACCACTCAGACTTGTTCCACATACTCTTTTTTTTTTTCTTCAAGATTACATGCATTTGTGCCAAAGCAGCTGCTGAAAGCAAAGTTTAGTTTTCCTAGTTCAGATTTTAGCAGTAGTCTTGTACAAGTTGGCCTTTGAACATAAGGTGAGAGAACCAGGCAGTAGTTACATTATCTACAGATATAGTTCTGCTGCATTATGTCTTTATATGTAAAAGCAACTGGTTTAGATCCTGGGGTAAAAGGACAGAGGATTGTGCAAGTAATATCAACAGTTCTTAAGGTATCAATACTACCAGAATTCTTTTAAAACTGGACTTTTTTCCTCCACTAGTTCCTTATTGTCTACTTGAACTTCACCTTTCTACATAAAGGAGTTGTCACTACATAAGTAGCTGTCATTATACCATTTCTGGACAACAGTGTTACATAGGAGCTATCCATCTGCTCTAGTATGTCATCATGAAATACTCTGGAAGATCTTTCCTTGGAAATTTTGCTTTGAATTTGAGAAGTTCAAGGTGTTATGAGTGCAATTTTGACTTCTCGTTGAGACAGCATTTTTCAATAGAACGTTTAGGTTAGATATTAGGAAAAATTTTCTTCAGTGAAAGGGTTGTGAGGCATTGGAACAGGCTGCCCAGGGAAGTGGTTGAGTCACCATCCCTGGAGGTATTCAAAAGATGTGTAGCTCTAGAGCTTAGTGACATGGTTTAATGGTGGACTTGGTAGTGTTAGGTTATAGGTTGGACTGGATGACCTTGGAGGTCTTTTCCAACCTAAATGTATGATTCTGTCTTGCATTTCCTAGTTAGAACTACTGCAGATGGGGTGTTTGGAGTTTGATTTCAGTTACACATTACTTGGTAGATTGTGGAGTTTTGCCCTATTAAGGGCAGTAACCCTTCACAGATATTTCTCTTATAAGAAGTTTCCTAGGAACTTTTATTACTGTCTGAATCAATTTAAGTTTAATTCCTCTTTCTCCAAGTTCATAAGCTCAATAGCAGCATATACAGGTAGTATAAGTCTTCACTGCCTCATTATTCAAATCAATACTACCATTTAGTAAAAGCTGAGTAAGTTTATAGATGAAGTACAAATTACAGTTCTAAAAATTTGATACTTAAACCATTAACCCACCATTTTTGCTGTAAACAGCTGCAACAATTGCTACATGTTGACAACATCAAGGAAGTTTCACCATTATGTGGCTTTAGCTCTCAAGTCAGAAAGAATATTGTGGAAGTGGTTCTGTTATTTTAAAGAATAGGGACCGTAGACCTAGAAGATGGGCCTGCTGTAAGTCAAGCACAAAGCTTAGAGGAAACAAGTCTCAGATGTACCTGGAGCTACTCAGTGAGTTTCCAGGTTTTTTAATTCAACAATTCAGTACCATCCTACAGCTTTTGTCATATCTAGAGGATCAATTTACCTCCAACATTTGAAAGCACTCCCAGATCTACCACTACCTTTTTAGTCATGAGATATAGACAGACCCTTCATTCCGCAAACTAGGACTGACATTTAGAATTTTTACTGTTTACAAAGTACTGAAAGGTAAGTCAACAAGCTGATTAATTGCCTTCAAGTAAGAGTACAGTTTAATGGTCTTATTAAATAGCTTTCTGCAGCTTTTTTCGTAAGATTTGGTTTTGTGCCACAGTAGTTACATAATGAAATTTAGTGACCAAGACAGTGTTAGTCATTCAGAAGCCTTTAACTACAGCAGACTTCAAGCAATATATGCATTCAATGCAATGGTAATAGACTGCAAAGACTAACAGGTCAGCAGAAGTTGGCTTCTCAAACTTAAATCGGGCACAGTGACCAATCCTAAGTGACCTACAGTGGGTAGCAGCCAATGCCACACACACTTGATACTGGGGAATAAGATGGTCATCATCCTATAATGATAGGATGTTATCACAGAGTATCAAGAGATAGTTTTATCTTCAAATGTTTTAGTTTCTCTGAAGCTGCACTCAAGTTGTTCAGTACTCCCCCTACCCCCCCCAGCAATCACAGAATCACAGAATCACAGAATCACAGAATCACAGAATCACAGAATCACAGAATCACAGAATCACAGAATCACAGAATCACAGAATCACAGAATCACAGAATCACAGAATCACAGAATCACAGAATCACAGAATCACAGAATCACAGAATCACAGAATCACAGAATCACAGAATCACAGAATCACAGAATCACAGAATCACAGAATCACAGAATCACAGAATCACAGAATCACAGAATCACAGAATCACAGAATCACAGAATCACAGAATCACAGAATCACAGAATCACAGAATCACAGAATCACAGAATCACAGAATCACAGAATCACAGAATCACAGAATCACAGAATCACAGAATCACAGAATCACAGAATCACAGAATCACAGAATCACAGAATCACAGAATCACAGAATCACAGAATCACAGAATCACAGAATCACAGAATCACAGAATCACAGAATCACAGAATCACAGAATCACAGAATCACAGAATCACAGAATCACAGAATCACAGAATCACAGAATCACAGAATCACAGAATCACAGAATCACAGAATCACAGAATCACAGAATCACAGAATCACAGAATCACAGAATCACAGAATCACAGAATCACAGAATCACAGAATCGTTCAGGTTGGAAGAGACCTCCAAGATCACCTAGTCCAACCTCTGACCTAACTCTAACAAGGCCCACACTAAACCATATCTCTAAGCTCAAAACTTGAGTAAGTAAAACTTGAGTAAAACTTGAGTTAACATACAACATCTGGCCTTGAGTGTTGAGATAGTTGAAGAGCTGAATTTATTCAGGAATGCATGAGGTATAGTACTACAGTTCAATTTGCTCATGCATTCGCTGTACTTGCTATATCTCAAGACTTCTTGTTCTGTGATTTTGCCTTGCTAATGCTTATTGCTGCAGGTTTGGAGGCCAAACTCTTATTTGTTATTCCTGAAAATCTGAAGAAAGTAGTTCTACATATTGGAATGATATCTTCTATTGTGCTAAGAATGTGATTTTGTGTAGTTACATTGGAGTTCAGAATTCTGTCAGAGTCCCCATGACACATAGCTAGTTGCTGAGCCATCCCAACCACCATTACCATTTTGGTCTAACTTATATAGGAATACAAATTAATACATACCATCAAAGCTGCCTTTCTCTGTGGCAAACTGTAACAGCTGATTGTATGTTTCAATGGAAGGTCGGTAAACAAAAACTCCAGAATTAAAACAATCAGGCCAGCCTGGATCTGGTGCTGCAGATAGCTCTTCTCTCTCAAAAAGCTCATCGATATTTGACAAAACCTAGTTGTAAGGGGGCAAAAAATTGCTTTCTGGTTTCTAGGGTAGGAATTGGGGTATCTTGTTCTAATGGATTTTGACATCCATCTTAAGACATGAAAGAAAATTCTCATATTGATGCTCTTGTCTTATGGAAGAGCATACTTTATGGAGATAGCATCCACAGACTACATGTTACAAGGAATTATTTAGAAATAAGTGCATGTACATTTTTAGAGAGTTACTAGTCCAAACAACAGGAAGTACTCCATCACCCTTCCCTCCCCTCAAAAACAAAAAACACACCACAAAAAAAAATCCAACCAACAACCCTCATACCAGGTCACAGAGGTATCATGAGACAGGACCACTTACCATTGTGTCTGCATCCATGAAAACACATTTTGAAAACTGTGTCAGTTCCCAGCAGTGGAGCTTTGTTAATGTGACACCCAGCTCAGGTCTTTTCATTAACGCTAAGTGTGCTGAATCCCCACTATCCAGGATGTTTACCAAAATGACTTCATCAAATACTTTTTCTAGCACTCTCCTGTGGAAAGAGTTATTTGCCAAAGTTTAGTTCTATTGTTCCAGTACTGAACCACTTAACAGTTTCCATGAACAGAAGTGGAGTAACAGGGAACCCAGCAGTATTTCTTATGCTATCAGTAAGAGTTAACTACCTATGTTGGAATGCATAAGTACACCCATCAACCTCAAGGTTTCTAGTTTGTAGCGGGCACCTTTTAGGGAACAAAGAACCGTCACCCCCCACCACGCACACAGCTTTAATTGGTATTGCTACCAGGTCCTGTAGGTCATGGCTATGTAGTATGAGCTTTCCACACAGCTTTTTTTCAGCCAGACTGATGTTTGGTGAGTGAACAGTCTACTTTCAGCAGGCAATTAAGAAATGGGGAGCTGTTAGAGTAGCTTGAGCAGGACACTAGCTGAATCCTAAACAGCTGAGAAGGAAGGTTATGCAATAATCATGACAACATCATTCTGGATTTGTGATTGCTAGGGCCACGTGACCTGACGGAGTTGCTAAAACTTTCTTAATCCTGAAAGTTTTAAGGACTTACGTAATCATGGGTCTGGGTACAGGAGCATTTTGACCCAGTATCATGTTCACCTTGAGGGTTACTCTTAAATTTTCAGACTGTGTAGTGAATTTTTGTGGCAGATCTCCAACCTTTGGTTTACCATCACTGTTTAGTTCAAGAGAAGTTCATACTGCTTAAAATATGAAGTATCTGTAAAGTCTCACTATTCAATAGAGTATGTTGTACTGCAGACCATTCAATTTGAGCCACAGAGCTTGTAAATGAGTTTTAGAACTCTGCTTTGCAAGGCTGTCTTTACAGTAAGTTTGGTACAGACAGTTGCTCCTGAATTTAAGGCATAAGTTTTTTGTGGATACACAGTATTAAATGCAAGTTCCATTTACACCATTAGATAGGTAGTTATCTATTGGTTGTGTTGCTGTAGCTGTTCTAAGGGCATGGTACTAACCGCATTGCGTTAGCACAGTAAGCGCATCTATGTGATTCATCTTGAAGTCACTTAATAGGTTAGAATAGATGTACCTATATGGACCATCTTTATAGCAATAAGGCTGTTCAGCTGCCACAGAACTCCAGAAAGATTCATTCTATTTGTTATTGAGCCACTACCATCTCTATAAATCATCTTTTCAGAACTTCCCATGTACAGAATCTTGACCTATAATCCATAGTTCATATAGCAAGTTATTCCCCCCCAGCAGCCCCTACACGTGGAAAAAGCACCTTGTCAGTTCCAAGCTGAGACTAGTTCTAGAGAGGTTGTAGAACGCAGCTGTCCGTTAATTTGTCTTACTGTGGTGAGCCTCAAATGCCTCGGTTGTTCTGCTGATTTAACCTACTTGATGCTACTTTAGTTCTACTCACTTTCTTCTCTCATGATGAAATCTGATTTGAAGCATCTGCTAGATTTCAACAGTTTGTGTTACAATAACTCACTCCGGAATGCTTCTGAGATAAGTAAATACCAATCCTCTACTTCCAGCTCCATATGCATACATACACAGCTAACAAAGGCATGGGCAATGTTGTGTTGTCAGAGAGTTTTAAGTAGGACTACAAAAGAGCAAAGATCCAGTTGAAATATCAAGTCACAGTTTAGTGCTCTAACTAGAGAGGTTTTTCTTAAATTTATCATATAGAAGAAAAATGTTTCATATCTGAAGCCCTTACAGAATTCCAGATAGTGTAATTCTGCTAAGCTTATTTGAGTTTCCAGAGTTTTGGAAGGTTATCAGCAAGGAATTTAACTTTCTTTTTTCAACCTTCACATCAGCTGGAACTGTGGCAGTTTGATGTATTTAAGTGACCTTACCTCATAGGATCTGAGACCTGAGGAGTTATAAGTGCAGTCAGCTTCCTTGTTGTTCTGTGCTGTTGCAAGGATGAACCAAGTACGAGTGCTCCTTTCACATAGGAATCATTTGTGGCTAGAGTCACAAAAGACTGGTCTGGAAGAAATTAACTTGGTCAAAGTTAGTATAATCCACTACTTTACTCTGAGACAAATATACTAGAAACCTAGCATTGTTAGTCAGGTAATCATGCTGAAAGACCTCTAAGATGCACCCTTTAACTCTGTATATTGGGCCTACCTATGTGGCAGAATGAAGCATATTATCGTTGCGTAGCTATACTTGCTGTTAGTAACGTGACACGTGGCAAAATGCAGTAAAAAAAACTGTTGCGAGAGAAAACCTGTTGCAGTTTTCCCACAGGTTAAATATGTCTTGCCAAATGTTAGAGATGATCCAAAAGGTCTAGAGAGATGTATTTTAGCCAATTATATACTATTTTTAAGCTAAAAGTATTGGAGACAGTAAGCTTGCATTTTTTTCTAAAGTTAGTAACAGCAGAGTTCTGTAAAGCTACACTGGGTTCAGCTCTGAACCCTGAAGCTAGGGCACAATAAAACTTATGTTTCATTTTCAAATGAAAGTAAGCATTGAATTAGATCGTGGACAACAGTACCAAGTTTTAGCAGCTCAGGCTTTTGCAAATGACTTGTTTAGCAAGACATGGTTACAGCTGTGTAACAAGAATGCAAGATTTAAATGGGAAGTATCCAGTAATATGATAAGCAATTCAGGACTTGTAGCAATAGGTTTTGCTCTTTCATGCTCTCTAGAGAGAAAAGGCTGGATTGTTACTATAGAGTATAATCCTCTGCTCCAGCTGTATCTTAAAAATAGATACAGATACATCACTTTGCCATATACTGCTTATTGATGCCATATAATACAAGCTTTTGGCAGGGTGGCACTGACATAGGCAAACAAGTGACCTCTAAATTTCTTCATTAGCTATCATTAGGTAGTAGCCCTTTCCAAGCTACAAGGCTTTATAAAGAAGCATGCTTTTTTTCCTAACAAACTATTTTTGACACTATGAGCAAAATAGTTTCTTCCAAAGAATTTCAAGAATAGATTTTTACATTAAAATTTATTTTTGAAACATTTCTTTACAGAAGTTGTTAACTAGGTTAGATCAGGATGGAGAGTGAGGGTTCAGGGCACTTAGAGGCTTAAGATCAAGTCTAGTTGTAAGATTAAAATACTGACTACTCTATTTTCAGAGATTATTGTTTGGGACAACTACTCAACCCATGAGACAGTCACATTTTCATCAATATCTTTTTAATGTAATGCCATCTAAACAGTTGACAAACTCATGTACCATAATGGTCTACAAGCTCAGCAAACCTGGTTTGCAAGCTCTAGAAAAGGGTTTTGTAGCTGGTCTGTACTTCACTCAGCAGCAAAACCAATTCGTCCCCAGAAACAGAGATTCTAGTAGTCAAAACACGAAATTCAAGAAAGCTTCTGTAATGCCAGAAATGAAGAATTCTTTTTTAATTCACTTAATTTGTAATAGTTTGTATAATTCAGCCAATCTATAGAACAGTTGCCTGTTTCTTTAGAGCTTTGAAACTTTACAAACAGCACGTGTGTAACATACTAAGTGGTGTAAACATCATTCTAAGAGGGATGCATGATTATTACTGAATTTGCATGTTACTCCTCAATTGCTCAACAAACAGAAGTCTGCCATTGTATGCTGATGGACAGCTGACTAAAAATCCAATGTGGACAAAGTGTGATTATGCCAGCAACATTTATCTGAAGTATTTATGCCCCCCCCAGCAGTATAACACATTCTTGCCACTGACAGACTAGTCTTTTACATTTAACTGTTGGCTTGTATATTCCTAACAAGTCTCTTCATCTTCCTGAAACTAAGCATTCAGTTTCTGTGTTGCCATGTTTACTGGTTAGGCAGCTTGCATGACACACAAAAAGGTCTTACAGAAAATAAAGTCAATTTACCAATGGAGTAAGGGTTAAGTCCCCACTACATCTCAACTGCAGTAGGATGCACTACGACTGCCTGACAGGAGGAGGATATTAGCAACTTGTAGAGCATCAAAATCAGTACAACTTTCCAAAGTTTGGATTAGAGCATGTTCTCTTTCATAAATTGTCTAAAGTACAGTCGTAGTAGAAAGTACACTCTAGGCAAGACCAGTTACTGCTCTATATGGAAGTTAAATCTGCAAGAAACAACGTGGGATATCTGCACAGCTTCCTAATTGAGTTATCCAGCCAGAACCGTGCCCAGGGACCCACCAGGCTGCCCAGTCCATAGGCTACAGCAGCTGGATGGAACGGTCATTGCAGTGGTCCTTACACATGTAAGGGCAGCATTCTGGAAGCCGAAGCTAGGAGCAACCCTTCACTATACAGTGTGCAAGAGAGGACTAATGTTTGCCCCAGATGTTTTATGATTCACCCAGGAGCATTTAACTAGTTTTGGATGTGCCAGAGCGCAGATCCAGGGTTCTCACAGCTGTTTGTCTACTCCCCTGCTCTCCAAGTTGGGTACTAGTACCTCTCAGTCCTGAGTACAGGATTCCTAGAGACAGGAGCATCTAAACAAGGCGTGCATTGGGAGAGGCAGAGCAGATGATTTCCTGCAGCCTTCCAGATCTGAAAGTGAAACCGGCGTCGCTGACAGCTTCACCAGAAGAATCGGGGAAAAAAAATAAAAACGGAAGAAAAAGAGGCCAGGCACACTTGGAGAGGTGGTGAGGAACTGCAGAGTGCCGAGATGCCCAGAAGTTACACGCTCTCTTCAGTGTTTCAGGAGAGGGCGAGGCTTTCTCCTGCGAGGCGCTGCAGCCCTGTGAGCTCCCCCCGCCCTCCCGCCTCCCTCGCGTTCGGGAACGGGGCCCCGCGCCCGGCGCGGAGTCGTGCCGAAGCGGGAGCGTCCTTTCCACCCGCACGGAGGTGCCCGGCGGGACGCCCCCACGGCGCCCCGCGGGCAGCCCCAGCCCCCGCC
>VXAA01000331.1:1576-19789 GCA_013399115.1 Anseranas semipalmata | reverse complement strand
GACCCCCTCCCCGTGGCGGCTGAGGGACGGGCTAGGGCGGGGCCTCCGCCATGATGGCCCGCGGCGGTGGCACGTCACCTGTCCTTGGGCCGTGGGCGGGCCCGCGCGGGGGTGCCCGACGGTGCCCGACGGTGCCCGCCGCCCAGGCGTCTGGGACCGCGGCGTGAAGGCCGCGTACCCCCCCGGTGCCTCGGATACCGCGCTGACTTTGAAAATACTCCGCTGTGTGGATGGAGGGCAGGAGCCACGGCTCCGGCTGGCAGCGCCGCTGGCCCGGGAGAGTGCTGCTGCTGCGGCGGCCCTAGGGAAGGTGTGAGGAGGAGCTGCCACTTGAGGGTTTACGTTCTCGTGCCTGCATTGAGAGACCGTAACTGGTACTGGCGGTAGTGCTTGGCACCTCTGAGGGGCGTGTGTCAGCAAGTTAGATGAGGAGATAGACCTGTGTGTCATTCACGCCTCGAGTTCAGTCCTTGCAGAAATGTAAGCTGTACCTTTTCAGGCAGATGGGAAGGATGCTGATAACTTCCCGTGCTGTCCTTCAGCACCCTTGCTAGCGTTAGGGATATTAAGACTTCAGTACGGCTCCTTTGGTAGTCACAGGACTCTCTGCCTACTAGTCAAAACTGAGCAGTTACAGGCGATGACAGATGGCGGAGGGCATAGATACACAAGATACCGGAACTGAAGATGTGAGTTAGTACAAATGACAACAGAATTACTGGTGGGCTGAGGTGGGAAGGGACCTCTGGAGGTCGTCTGGTCCAGGCCCCCGCTCAAGCAGGGTCACCTAGAGCCGGTTTCCCGAGACCAAGTCCGGATGGCTTTGGAATATGTCTGAGGTTTGTAAGGTACTTTGTGTCCATTAAAAGTGCTCAACCCTTATCAGTCAGTTTAAAAGGTGTTAGTGAGCACTGATTTTTCACTGGATGCGAACCTGTAGGAGTGGAATCTGACCAAGTCAGAATCAAGCTGCATGAGTCTTCATTTGATTTCAGGTAAATGCTCTGATGCATGCTTTGATAGAACTACGGAAGGATAATCCAAGCGCTAAGTGTCTGGTTGTTTCTCAGTTCACAACTTTCCTGTCACTGATAGAGAATCCCTTGAAGTAAGTAGAGCTACCGTCATTTTTAATAAACACGTGCTCGTACGGTGTTTTAGAAAGATCTCTCGAGGAGTACAGCATCCTTTTGATTTTTAGAACTTCAGAAGAGGAAGAGCCATGAATCTCGTTATTCTTGATGTGTAACTGGTTAAAGGCAGGAGTTCAAATATGCGTTTCAAAGCAGAGGTCAGGATAAAGTATTTATCTCCTGTTGTCACAGAAAATGGGTTGTTGAATTGAACGCTGTTACCTTCTCTTCAGAGAATCGGGGTTTGCCTTCACTCGCTTGGATGGGTCCATGGCACAGAAGAAAAGAGTAGAAGCAATCCAGCGCTTCCAAAGCAGCCAAGCAGGATCCCCAACCATAATGCTTTTGTCTTTGAAAGCAGGTGGAGTTGGACTAAATCTGACAGCAGCTTCACGAGTGTTTTTAATGGATCCTGTGAGTAATGGGTTGTTTGTAATGATCTGGCTCAATCTCGGTGAAGCTTCTTTAGTCTTTTCCTAAGAGGTAGAAGAAGAACCCCTCCGAGGAAGAATGACTCTGATGCGCACACGTTCAAGGACAAATAGGGCTTTCCTTTGTTTTCCTTGCATTTGTTTGCTTTAAGACAGTATTTTGGTGCTGTCTGGTTACTTACTGTGAAGGGAAGGACTACTGGAGTGCTAGCAGTACTGCTAACAAGGTGGTGCGACACTTCATGGTGTAGCATTTGCTATTAGTTTGTTCGTTCTTTTTTCTGTCTGTCTTTTTTCTTTTGAGCGTGATTTTCTGTTTATTTAATAACTTCAAAAGTGGTACGGTGGATTTTCAGGAACGGTATATTTTCATTGTATCCTAATGCAGTGCCTGCTTTAATCTCTTCTGTTATTTTTGGGAAGTTATTTAGAAATAAAGACCTTTAGTGTGAGGTTATTTTTATGGTTGTAGGAGACCGATAAGTACGGTGGTATCTGAATTTGGGCAGTTGTTTTCTCTCATTAACGCACTTGGGAATGCGAAATTATTTGTAAGGAACAAAAATGTAAATTACAGTTAAAATGTAATTATACAAAAATGGTATTCTTAACAGCATTGGTTCATATCTCATTGTGTCAGAATACAAAACTGATGTTTTTTTTGTTCAGTTTCTCCCATCAACCCTATTTACTCCTTTGCTCTGGTGTCCTATTATTTTGGCATCTGGAAACTGAGGCAAATTCTGCAATTTGGGCACTTCAAAACTAAAGGCAAAGTAATGAAAATACTAGGGTAGGTTTGGACTTGAGCATCTGGTACCACCAGTGGTAAAGGACAAGTACTAGCTCCACGTCAGGTTAGTGACAACAACAGCATGAAGACAAAAGCTATTTACATAATAAACTAAAGGAGCTAAATATGGAAAAATTGCTTTGGAAAAAGGTTATTCACGAATTGCAGTATATCTTTGCAAATACTGTTTCTGTATGTGTTGCATTAACTGCCTATATTCCTCTTCAGTGAATACTTGTGTTTCATGAAGGGGCAGTGGAACCATGTGATCCTTCATGATCTCACTTTCAGATGTTTAGTGCAGAGTGAGATGTGGTCATGTATTCCCTATGAATACATGTCTCAACAAGCACTGCTTGAAGTGAATTGGCAGCAAGAATAGGATTCAAGAAGCGGAAATACCTCTGGCGCCAGTGGAGCAACCAGTTTTTCTACTCCAAATTTGGTGACTTTGTTGTGGAACTGTAGCTTAGAGGGCTACATTCTTTTCTCTGAGAGAAGGTGTTATACTTCAGTGCAAGGGAGGAACAGTCATCCAGCCGTAGAATACTTTTTTCTTTCTTTTGATTGTTTGTTTAGGTACAACCATATCTGCCAAATTTTCATCTTTAGGAAGAAATACAAACCTTTTGTGGCCTTTCTCTGGGCTCTCTGCAGTAGCTCTGTGTTTCTCCTGTATCGAGGAGCCCAGGACTTTACTCCAGGTGTGGCCTCACCAGTGCTGAGGGGAAGCACACCTCTCTTGACCTGCTGGCAATACTTTGCCTTGTGCAGCCCAGGTTACCCTCAGCCTTCTTTGCACAAGGGTGCAGTGCTGGCTCACATTCAGCTACATGTCCACCAGGACCCGCAGGTCCTTTTCTGCAATCCATTATCTTCCTCAAGGCAGTGACCTGTATCTGCTCTTTCACCAGAATAAACTGAGGAGGGTCTGTCAGTCAGGAAGGGGGCTCCTTTCTGACCTAAAGTAGCAAATGGGTTTGTTATGAAAGGATTTAAAAACTAAACAAATCCTCAAGTGCAAGCTGATGAACAAAGAACCCTACCCCCCACAAATTTCCCAGCTTACCATGTTTGAGCTGAGACAGTTTTTGTAGACCGTTTCTAAAAGTAAAATGCTTACTCTTAAAAATGCTAAGATTGGGGAAATGCTCCTTGACCAACAAAAAAATAAACTTTTTGAGCATACCAGTAATTTATAAAACACCGCATACAGAAAAATGTGCGAATCATAACTCTAGGCAGTGCTGGTAATGTTGTACGTGAGTAGGGAATATTAACATTTTCCAATATGTTGGAACTTTTTCAGGTGTACACAGTTTTGACAAACATACTGTGATGGTGTTGGACATAGTTTGTGTCTGCCTCAGATAATAATTTTGAGAATTTTTTTAGCTAGCACATTTCATCTGTGTCCAGTTTTTGCTTTGCCAAGTTTTTGGGAGAAAACAACAGAAAAGCCACTGTTGGTGATTAGTTCACCCCACACACACACACCAGTGCCCCTTTTTATTGTGTTAAAGTGGAGCAAGAGAGTCATTCCTTCCATTTTCCATGTTACAAAAAATAATAATCAGCCTAGGTTTGTCAGTCTTAAGCTTGAAAGTGTGATGGAGAAATGTTTCCTCCCTCCCCCTGCCCTGCACGTACCCCCGTGTGCACATGATACTTGAGATTTTTCAGATGTTTGTGGTTGGACAGGCTGTAAAGTGTATGGTTCCCTTGCATGACTGGTTCACACATGCATCCATGCCCCCATACTGACTGGTTACACTCCTTTTCCCACAATCCAGAGGTGCAAAGTCACCGGAAGAACCTGGGAGAGAGTTAGCTGTCCCATAGGCTTGTAGATGCATAGGAAGAAAAGATCACGTGACACAAAGATAAAAGGAAAAAAGGTGGAAAAAATAAAAGAATACCTGGGACAAGCTATCATGAGATGAAGGCTAAGATGGGTGTTGGGGAATTTTTATTGTACACCCGGAGGTGAATTAAACACATTTGTGTGTAAATATAAAAAGGGTTTCATGAACAATGCATTGGACAGAGCCGTATTGCCATAAGCGGATCTACGAGGAGTCTGCATAAATGTGTCACAAGCTGCTTCCTTATAGATGCTTGCCCCAGCATCAGTCATGCGAGTGTCCGCATCAGGTGCCTCAGCTCAGAGTTTGGTTCATCCACCAGTGCCAGTTCTGGTGCACAGAGGTGACCCCTGGATGCTCCCATTCGTGATAGCTACAAGACAAGCCGTGGCTAATTCTTAGCACCAAGGGAAACTTTGCTCCCTGAGGTGGAGTCATTCTGTCTGGCGTTCCTGCTCCCAGACAGTTTTTAACCTGTTCTGAAGTCAGGCCTTCCTGCCCTCCATGGCAAACCATTCCTTAGTCACAAGTTACTCTTGCTGATCAGTTACAATTTCAATTTCCCCTTCATGGGAAAGCACCTAAGCCTAGGACAAGATGAGCAAAAAAAAACCCTTGGCCTCAATTTTGATGGAGGAGGATAAATTTAGGAGTAGGTGAAAGATAAATACATGAGGCTGGGAACTACCCAGGGAAACCATGTTACTTGTCAGCACAGTGTAGGATTTGGATAATTTTGGAGAAAGAGCAAATGTATTTTGCTGGATAAAGAGACAGACAGCATTTGGACAGTGGCACACTGAACGAGGTCCTATGGTAATTGAGCCTGTAATCATGCAATTAGAAAATTACACCATAATGCATATCACAAAAATCAAATTACCATTGCAATTACAGAACTTCCTACTTTTGATGACTGCATAATAATGTTCTTTTAGTAACTGTATAACTTAAGTAAAAAGACATTTGAAAATCACTATGTGCATGGTTTCAAAACACCAAATCTTAAGAAGTAGCTTTAAAATATAGTTAGGATTTACATAGCAGTAACCAAAACTGCTACCTCTGTAAACAGACTCTGTTAAGTGTAAACTTCTAAAGCAGTTAGAGATTTGCATCTAAACTGTATAATCAGTTTGCAAGTGGACCTGTTCAGTCCAGGTTTAAAGTACCAGAATTCAGTTTTTATAATAATACAACTAAGGTGAGAATCTGAATGTATAGGAAAGAGACTTTCATGGTGTGAAATGCATAGCTGGATATATAAAAAGACTATAGGCCAATTCAAGGCTGTACTAAGAGGTTTGACTCAGTTTTTGTCCTGCCATCTCCATCTTGCTCTATCATAAACTTCCTTGATGACAAAAGCAGTTCTGGGTCATCTCCTCTGCTGTTCGCTGTTTTTGTCTAGTGCTAGGATTTCAATATAATGTAATTTGTTCCAATAGGACTGAAAAGGCTTTAGCGTTTCTATTTTTGGTAATCAAAAGATTATGGTATCACTAGAGCTTATTTCAACCTTTCACATTCTCCATCCTTTCCTAATGGGCATTTGCCTTGCCTGTCTCAGAACCAGTTATAGTTTTGGCTTCATTCCCTTCCCAAAAAATCCACCTGTTCCATAAATGCAACAGTCCTCTGAAAAGCTAGGCTCTTGTTTTGGAAATTTTGCATTTGCTTGGTGTGCGTTACTTAACACATGGCAGTGAGCACACGTTTAGCAGATGAAGGAATTCTTAATATTTCTCCTAGTTAACGTGATAAAATAAGCATTCCTCTAAGCAGTGAAGTACGAAGGTCTCTGTTTCTTTTGATTTATACAATCTTTTGTTTTGCTTCTCAGCAGTCTATATTGCAAGCTACAGTAGAAGCTTTCCTCCTGTTTGCATGAACAGCCTGGGGTCTCTTAAGAAGGAGATTCATGCAGCACCTTTTTTCTCATGGGAGAAGTAACTACCTCTCTCATCAGTGTTTACAAAAATGAAGTAATACTAAAACTTTAGTATTACTGAAGTAGTACTAAAAAGTAAATGATGAGATCTCTGATTGCTTTCTTACTTAATGAAACTTAATGAAAAGCTTTATTGGAGAACACAGAAACATGTACAAATGATTTTACAAGCCTCATTTCCGTATGCAAATAGGACAAACAAGGCGCATGTGTGTGTATTTTTCCTCTAACCTGCCCTCCACTCCATCTCTGTCTGCTCCCCTTTGCTAGTAATTCTGGGACAGGAGGCCACCAGACTACTGATGAAGGCATGTGGCTGGGAACAGCAAGCAGGGTTTTGTTGCTGGTTCCACCCCTCATATGCCATTAAGCTTTATCTTTATTTCCCCTTTTTTTCTCTTTTCCACTTGGGTAAAAACAAAAACTCTGTCTCTTGCTCTGTATTTGTACAGGGGAGTCCTAGTCATGTGTCCAGGCTGTAGGTGCTACTGCCTCAGTAGGTAGCAATCAGTATTACAGTTTCTTACTTGCACCGATGTGCTGACCAGAATCTTGAAGTCTCCCAAAATAGAAGATTTTCAGTACCTCATCTTAAAATACATTTAATTCCTTACTACAGGAAGTGATAAAACTCAAAGACTTGAAGCAAACAAGCTATTAGGTAGTAAAATTCCCAGAGATGTAGAGCTCCCAAAATGTAGAGATTCTAGCAGAGATTTGGGAAGAAGCAGGGGTAATACTTCCACTGTTTTTTTTCAGACTTAGCACAATGCTCTAGTTCCATGCTAGAGTCATGCTGAATTACAAGCTAGAGCTTCCTCCAGTTTAGGCCATGTAATTTTCTCTAGGCTCATGTAGAAATCAAAAACAAATCAGGAAGATATGCTGGGAATTGCATTTCTGGTTAATATTAACCGAATTCAGTTACTCGCTTTTGGAAAAACCTTACTAATATTAAGTTCAGATACTTTGACCCCTTTCCTACTTAGGGAATATTACTAGAGAAGTGATACATTAAGAGTAATGCTCAGCAATTATAGTTGTTAAAGGCCTATGTAAGCATTAATCCCACATCTCTGAGCAGTTACCATTTACCACATCCTTTTTTACGAAGGTTGTAGGGCTCATTTACTTTAAATGGGAAGAGAGGTTACAGTGTATGCTAGCGTAAAGCAACAGGGGTGTTGCTTGGAAGGTCATTTTACTTGACCTCAGAGGAACTGTTTAAGCACGAGGTCACCAGTTCAGGCAACACTGATCTTTCTTACATGACTGTCGGACTGCAGAACACCGCAGTACAGATCTCTGGTGTAACTGCTTCCACACCTGACCTCACGGACAAAGTCCTTTGCTCATCGTATCACAGAGCAGAGTGAGGTGAGCACAGAGGAGCGTGTTCCTGGGTTCTTGACCTAAGCATGCCAGTGTGCTTGTGGGCCGATTAGTGGACTTTTATTACTGGAGGAGTTTTATCCAGATTTTATCCATTAGTGGAGTTTTATCTTAGGATATTTAGGTTTGCACAAGAAAAAGGTTACAAGATTTTGATCAGATGTCTCTCTTATA
Source organism: Anseranas semipalmata (assembly GCA_013399115.1). Taxonomy (NCBI): domain Eukaryota; kingdom Metazoa; phylum Chordata; class Aves; order Anseriformes; family Anseranatidae; genus Anseranas; species Anseranas semipalmata. The sequence goes on along the minus strand of VXAA01000331.1, from coordinate 12,050 downwards.
AACTGCATCACTGTGCAAAACGGTCTGTGTGTCTTAAACCCCATCTCCCTGCTAAAGTCAGCGTTACATATGCTGAAGGACACGGGTCTTGTCACAGCGTGGAGAAATACTTAGGCTGGACATAAAAAGAAATATATCTGGTGAACAGTTAAAGGAGTCAGCCTTACAAATTCTTTCTTCACACTGACTGACGTGTTCTCTAGTGCTGTAAATTCTACTTAAGAGATGGATAATTGTTTTTTCTGTTGAAAGTCTGCAGAAAACAACTTCTTGCCGTGTCATATTTACAGCATCCATGCTGGATGTGCGGGGTAAATTTGCCATCTGAGGTGTATCATTCCAAGTCAATGTCAGTGTGTTAAAAGGTTGATCCTTAAGTTTACTCTCCATCATGGTTACAATAGCTGTCAAATGGAGCTACCTTGCAGTATATGCCATATGAAGTCGGTTTCTGAAAACTGTTTTGGGGTTATATTAGGAAGCTAGGCATAACCAGTGTGTCAATGGCTTCTTTTGTGAATTGATCTCCATATATGAGTCATGGCTCAATAGTGTTTTTCTAGCTGCATAGTTCATTCAAACCATAGCATTATTTGTACTGTGCAAACATTGAAACAACATCTCATGCTTTTCTCACTGTATAGTCTGGTTATTTTTTCATCGTCTTTTATCAGGATATTCGTCAATGTTTCCCCACAGCTTCCAGATTGTTCACAATGCAGATGCAGCAGTTCTGTTCCTTGGGCTGGGCAACAGCAATCACGTTAGCCAGGCCCCACACTCTTTACATTAGTTGTTCATAGGAAGGCAAATTTAATTATAGCTAGTACTAGTTAGGGGGAGAGGGTGGGATGGACACTTGATTGTTTGTTTGAAAAGCCACAGTTGCCATAATAAGAAGACCTGGGCTCTCTGCCTTTTTTCTGATGCTATTACTAGCGACTTTATATTTTGATGCAGTCTATTACCTACAAGGGTTGGTTTGTTACAGCAGTTGACACTGATACAGCTGTTGTGGCTGGCACTTAAGATCTGAATCAGGTGAGTTTGAGTAGGCTTTGATCCTTGGATTTTTTTCAGTACTATTTTTTGTGGCTGTATTTTTATTCGCCATAAAAATGTGAAACACTTGAAAACCCTGCAATGCTTCTGACTTTATAACATCTTATGAAGTGAACTCCATTGGATAATTTTAATATTTTGTCAATGCTAAATATAGGCTATAGATCCTTTCTATTCTGTGTTCCCCATTGTCTTCTGGAGAAGCCCTACTTAAAGTGACACTTTTCAAGTTTCAGGAAAGGTTTAAGGCATCTTTTTTGTTACTGAGGTTGTTTTGTTATTGAGGAGTACTATATGTTCTTCCAGTAACTGTAATTTACAAAGGATGTTCTGAGTATTTTAGATCAAATAGGGATGACTGCTACAAAGTTTCTGGGTTTTATTGCTGTGTTCTCTGCTATAAGAGGCATAAAAATTTCATAGGTAGGAATTCACAGCCATTATTTTTCATCTAAATATATATTTTATTGCTTTTACAAAAGCCATAGTACAGACTGATTTGTGCTGTGATCTTGCTAAAAAAAAAACAAACAAAACCAAACGCTGCATTTGTACATAAGTTGAAAATTGTTTTATTAATATGTTTAATGGGTATAATGGTCCAGCTAAGAGATCATAGCCTGTAGTATTAAGCACTTAACTTTGATACGGCTTATGTTCAGGAGGGCCATTTGGATAAAGCACAGTATCACTTATGTGAATATGTGTTGAGGAAATGTGTTTCATTTAGGAAACAGTACAGCAGAAAGTAAACCTCTGATTATGAAGCCAAATAACAATTATGAAAAGACATAGTAGAAAATATTTTGTTTCCAGAGTCTTCTTTCCAGAGCCCTCGTACAGTAAATGCCCTTAGCTTCACTTAAATTACTGTGTTTTTTCCTGCTAGCATTTTAGGTATATTTAGAGACGCTAGTAGGCTTCAAATATTGTATGGAAGTCTTTAATGAAACCCTTTGGTCATGTATTAGAGAGGACAGTTTTTCTTATGGAGTAATAGAATTGAGGGAGCGTGCTCTGTTTTCTTAATGATTGCTATTTATACACTGGTTTTCTGTTCAGTTCTGTATTGCTTCTTACCTGAACTTGGAGAGTTAAGACAGATCAAAGCTGTGCATTGGTCCAGATAAGAAATGAAAAAAGATCAAGAAGTGAGACAGCAGCAGGAGTAGCAATTTGGAGCATCCATGAGAGGAGGAAGGATTGGGAGATGTCAGATAAGCAATAGCAGAACTCTTACAAACTGCAGAGTCACACTGGAGAATGTGGGCATTAAACTGTAAAGTTGATAAACAGAGATAAGACAGGACCAGAAGCTATAGATTGCAGTAGGCTTTTTTTTTTTTTTTTTAAAAAAAAGCAGCTCGTGTTAAACTACTCTGACAGGGAAACCCGTATAATGCTTGTCTTGTAACTGCTCATCACATCTCTGAAACACCTCAATGACTTTCAGAGCTATTCATAGTTGGTACAAAGAGAGTTTTAGTGCTGGTTGCAGTGTAACAGAGAGTAAGCAGCAAAATTCCAGTTACTTCAATATGACATGTATGAAAGTGAAACATGACCAAGGGCAATAGAATAGGTATCTTGGCATCTCTGACTAAATGACTAAATGTGGTTGAGGCACGTGACACCTTCCATGTTCATAGTAGTGTTGTCATTGTCATGATGGTCTCAGAACATAAAAAATCAGAATTTATAGGTAAAGATTTTTTATTAGATCAGCTGATTTAGTAGAAGAAAGTAGATGAACTTTTGGACACGAGTCCTTCTTTAGGCTGAAACAGAACCACAGCTTCAATAGCCTTACTGATTTCATGGCATATCATAATATTCCTCCTCATTAACCTCTCTATTCTATAGGCAATAAACTGCCTATTTCTCTTACTCAGTATTGTATCCCCACTCATCCCCGTACCAACTTCTCTTTTACTTCAAAGCTGTCAGCTATCTTGTGTCTCAGAGATGATCTAACTGATGTGCACCTAGCTAAACTCTGAGCAAATGCTTTCTAGTTGTATATAGCTCAGCTAAATTTATTTAGGTCTGCTCTTTCTGTTTTGGATCTGAAGAAGGCCTCTGAGTGATCAAAAGCTTGTCTGTTTTTTCCAGTTACAGCAGTTGGCTTAATGCGGCATAATACCTCTATCTACAACTCTAATTATTAATTTTTGAGGGAAGACAAAATGAATGAAAAAGAACCTGAGTGGATACTACAGTCTCAATATTTCCTTCTAAAGAGTAAAAAGAAATTATTATTTCTGTTCTAAATGATTGATTGAAATGAGTGGTATTATTTTATTTTCAGAATTGGGGAAATTGGATTTGGATGTACTTGGCCAATTCTGTAAAATTAACATCAAGACATTCCGATGATAAGGTTTTCTGTTTTGAAATTACATTCTGAAATGCAGTATTTTTAAGTAAATTTTCATTTCTTGGTTTGGGTTGAATTTGGCAGTCTTTAACTGGGAAAAAACAAACAAACAAACAAAAAAACAGACTGAAAGCAGTAGCAGCAGTTTCGGTCATTTAAGAACTGTTACATTTTACCTTTATCTCCAGGCCTTGCTGTTGTATTGGCTACCATGTAAGAGAGCAACCCAGAAATACCGATCTTCATAATCCATAATGTAAGTATGTCTTGCTCTGTACATTATGAAAGCAAAAACTTTCCCAAGGTCATGTAATATTTGTGACAAATCTTGATATCAGTTTCTGGTTTAACTGTATTTTCCTTTTCTTGTCTCCTTAGGCATATTATTTGTTAATTAGACCTTTGGCTGTACTCTGGTTAGCTTTGTGGAACAGAAACGCTTATTTGTTCCCTCCCAGCATGCACTGTTCGAAATGTGCTGGGATACAGAAGCAGTAATTAGTGCAACTTCTACAGTTTTGCTTTCTCTCCTTTGCGACCACACGGTTATAGACCATTCCAGCTTTTCTAAAGCTAAGCACTGTTTATTCAGTCACACCATTTATGGGAGTAAACATCCTATAAAACAACAAACTGTCTATTAACCCATCTGACCAGGCAGGCTCTCAGGATTTGCATAGATCATTTGGTACCACCTCCTGGCACCACTAGGTGACCCTCATTCCGTTCTTGAGTAGACTGTGAGTAAACCTGGACAAGCAAACACACATGCTCATGTGAGGGCCACTAGTGAGGTTGCTCCCAGCCCTTTTGTTGCCAGATCTTCAGTATTAGATCAAACAAGTACAATGATACCCCTCCTCAACCTTGAGGGTGAATCTTTAAAAGGCATGAATCATGCCCATTTCCAGTGTTGCTTTTCCTCTACCTGCTTTCCCCAGCTTTCTGTACACTCTATTGCAGGACCTCTAGTTCTCAGAAAATATGCTTCACATGGCTGAGTTAGCTACGAATACATTCAGTGATAAACACTTAATGATAAATGTAGCCTTTATAGCATCAAGATAGAAGTGTTTGAATATTTAGTGCCTCCTCAGCATCTGTTATGTTGCCGTGTTGCAGTCTCTGAGTGACCCAGGATGTTAGGGCATTGCAACAAGAGTATTTTTATTCTTGGTTTCAAGGTTATGCCACTTGTAATTATAGAGGGAGATACAACTCTACCTTTTGCCTTCATGGTGCCAGCTGAAACTGTGTTTCTTTGTGAAAAGTGGTCCTTTTCAGCAAAGACAGTTTCTGTGGACTGTGGCCTAGCTCCTTCACTTCTTTTATCATGGAATGGAAGGGAGTAGCCAGGCCAAACAATGATGGCACTCAGCTGAAGTAAATGGGCTTGAGACACACATTGCTGCTGGGCTTGCAGTGGAATAAAATCCAGCTATATAGATAGTGGCAATGCAGGAAAAGCTGTAAAGGAAAGGGAAATGGTTGGGAGAAGGAAAAGCATGAGGTGGGCCTGGGAAAAGGAGAGGATTTGCAGATATTGAGGAGAGGGTGTAGCATAAATGAGAATAAGTGAAATTGAAAGAGGAAGAAAAAAGTTTAAAAGAATTTCAGCTCTAAGGAGTTTTCAGAGTTGGAAAGGGAAGAGACTTGAAAGATTGAAGATAAAGTTTCTGTCTCCTGGGGAGCCCTTGGGGATGAGGTAACAATATAGTGAAAAGGAGAGACAAAATCAGGAACTTGGGCTGAGACACTGAGTAGAATGAATTTAAAAAAGGCTTCAGTGCTAAGGCTTAAAGAACGGGGAAGCCAAAGAATTGTATGGGAGAGAAGTCTGAAGGCAGTCTGGAGTGCTTTGTTAGGTAGGGACATTTGGCAGTATCTCTTGAAACCATTGCCTGGAAAGACTTGTGGAAAATAAGAGGGGTGCTAGCCAAGCTTCTTTATAGCAAGAAGTCCCTAGGAAACCAGTGGATTGTGATATGTGAGATACAGTCAGCAGTTTCACTGGGACTGGCATGCAGCTACTAATGCTGCAGGATACTTTGCATCCCATTTTGGCTCAGTCAGACCATTGCTGCTCTATCTTCCCATAACAGAGCTACTACTCTGTTCACTTGCCAATAAAGGAATGGAATTAGCTGAAACAGTTCTTGGTGAGTATATATGCATCATATGTTTCATTGTCTTACATTGTATTTGTATTTAGTATCGTGATTTAAAAATAAAAAATAAAAAATCGGTGATTAGATAACATTATCCTTCTTGTTAATAATGCCTGAAACAGCAAGAAACAAGTATGCATCTTCTTACCTTTGTAAATTGTAAAAGCCCCAGAATTAATTCTGAAAATTCAGATTAAATTTTCATAGGTGTTCATTTTCGCATCCAAGCTATGGGGCTGAAAACTGACATGTAAAAACATAGTCACTTCTGAAGTCACACTTTTACATGACTGAATCTTTCCTTTGTTATTTTGGTGAAGAGCCTATCCTGTATCAAAACCAGCGCTGCCTTGGGAACAGTAAGACTTTAGGAAATAAGTGCTCTTGAATCACCCCATATTCACAGGTGCTGACTAAAACGTACCTTCTAGGGAAGGGAATTCCTGTCTGTCAGAGTGCAGGAGGACGAGGAGATCCAAATCCGAACAACACATTTAACCACTCCAGATCTCTATCAGCCACTGTTCCTTGTAGGAACAGAAACATTTGGTTTGAGAGATTTAGGATTTGACCCTTCTATTCCACTTTAATACATGTGTCTTGGTTTTGGCATACTATGTTAGGAGATTTTATTAGCCAGGCTTAGATAATGTTGTCAAAGCTCCATTCACATCGAAGCCCATGTATGATTTTGATGCTGGGCCCGTCTGTCTCTCTGCATAAATTCTTCTCATTTAATCAGCAAAGATTTGGATACACCCATATATATCAGAGTAGATGGGGAAAGCACTGCTAATGAAGATGAATTATCTTTGGAGTCCTTCTTTCTATGTTGCTGTGTGAAGTTTTTATAGAAAAAAGATTTTCATTTTGCCTTGAAGAACATTCAAGTGTTCTTGTTTTTCTTTGCAATACCAACTGTTGTACATTGTTTATTATGTAAGATCTGGTTTAAAGTATATAATAAAACGTAAGGATATTAGATTTGCGAAGTCCTCCTTGGAGGAGAAAGTGTGTGAAAACCACATGCTGTTGTGTATTTTCAGCCTTGACTTTCTCTGCCTACTATATAGATTTGGAAAAAAAAGTGCAATTCTTACATGTAACTGACATATTCCTCTGCCTTCTCTTCATGGTTAACAGTTATTTCAGTTGCATGTGCTATATTGAGATTGGCAAGTAGAAGACAGAGGAGGCTGCCTTAAACCTCAAGGAATCTCATATGAGAGAGAGAAAAAAAAAGAAGACTGAGGTCTCAATTTACATTGCGGTGCCATGAATGAGCTCCCCTCCTCCTGCTGCTCCCTATCCCTATTGTTCTTTCTGTCCCTCAGACGGGATTCTTCCCTATCTCTTTCCTTTGCTTTCTCTGATTCCACCTGCATGCAGCAGAAGCCTGGGCTGACTCCACTTCCTGGCACTCTGTTGTTGCAGGACTTTCAGGCAAGGTTGTTTTACTTAGGCCACTTGTGTGGTCTCTTAAGCAGTGTGAGTGAAGCAAAACCCTGCTTTTGTCACTTTCTTGGCTACAGCTGGTTTCATACTAGCTCAGGCTCTCCATTGTTTAGAGTTTCTAGAGACCAGGGTTTTTATCCTGTTTTTGTTGAATGCTGCTTTCTGAGTGGTCTAGAGATGACCAAAGCCTTTGGGTGCTATTGATGTTGTGTGCCTGTGTTTTCTGCAGAAGGGCTAGGGCTGTGCTAAGTGGAGAAATGTAGTTTGCATGTGGGAGACAGAGGGCTGCAGGGGTGGCATGGGCATGAGAGCGTCCAAACGCTTCTTGAGCTCCGTCAGGCTGGGTGCCATGACCACTTCCCTGGGGAGCCTGTTCCAGTGCCCGACCACCCTCTCAGTGAAGAACCTTTTCCTAACACCCAGCCCAAACCTCCCCTGTTGCAGCCCCACACCGTTCCCTCGGGTCCTGTCGCTGTCACCAGAGAGCAGAGATCAGCGCCTGCCCCTGAGCTCCCCTCATGAGGAAGCTGCAGGCCACCATGAGGCCTCCCCTCATCTCCTCTTCTCTGGGCTGAAGAAACCAAGTGACCTCAGCTGCTCCTCATACTTCTTGCCCTCCAGACCCTTCACCATCTTTGTAGCTCTCCTTTGGATGCTCTGTAGTAGTTTTATGTCCCTCTTATATTGTGGCACCCAAAACTTCATACAGTGCTCAAGGTGAGGCCACACCAGTGCGGAGCAGAGTGGGACAATCCCTTCCCTCAACCGGCTAGCAGTGCTGTGCCTGATGCACCCCATGCTGGCCCTTTCGGCTGCCAGGACACACTGCTGACTCATGTTCAACTTGCTGCCCACCAGAACCCCCAGATCCCTTTCCGCAGGGCTGCTCTCCAGCCTCTCATCCCCCAGTCTGCACATATAGCCTGGGTTGCATCCCAGCTACAGAATCCGGCACTTGTTCTTGTTGAACTTCATGCAGCTGGTGATTGCCCAGCTCTCTAATTTGTCAAGATCTCTCTGCAAAGCCTCTCTACCCACGAGTGAGTTAACAGCTTCTCCCAATTTAGTATTGTCTGCAAACTTACTCCGTATACCTTTGAGTCCTGCATTCAAGGCCTTTTATGAAAACATTGAAGAGAACTGGCCCAATATGGAGCCCTGGAAAATCCCACTAGTGACTGGCCGACAGCCTGATGTAACTCCATTTACTGTAACCCCTTGAGCACGACCTGTCAGCCAGTTGTTCACCCCTCATACGATGTATTTGTCTAGCTGTGTGCTGGACATTTTGTCCAGCAGGATACTGTGAGAAACAGTATTGAAAGCTTTGCTGAAATCCAAAAAGATTACGTCAGCTGGCTTCCCTTGATCGACTAGGTGGGTAACCTTGTCATAAAAGGAGATTAAGTTCGTTAAGTGGGACTTTCCACTTGTGAACCCATGTTGGCTGTGACCAATGACTGGGATGTCTTTCAGGTGTTTTTCAGTAACTCCCAGAATAATCTCCTCCAGAATCTTACCAGCCACTGAAATGAGACTGACAGGCCTGTAATTACCAGGGTCTTTTTTCTTGCCCTTCTTGAAAATTGGGACAACATTCGCCAGCTTCCAGTTGACTGGGACCTCTCCAGATTCCCAAGACCATTGAAAAACAATTGAGAGAGGTCTCGTGATTACATCAGCCAGCTCTTTGTGTGCCCTGGGATGAGTCCCATCGGGCCCCATAGACTTGCAGGCATCCAGTTGGAGCAGCAAATCCTGCACAAGTTCAGAGTAAGACAGACACTTCCAACATTACAGTGTCTGCACTGCAGTTGCCTTCAGGAGTACCATCTGCTGAAGGCTCATGTTAACTGGGTGCCTGAGCATGCCTGACCATCTCTGAGAATTGCTGTGACATCTTGGTGATGGAGTCGGAGACCATGGCTGAAGCAGCACAGAGAGTCTGTTGTGATTGTGGGAGCAATTACAGGTCTTAGATCGGGGATTGTTCTGGAAGGGCTGTGTGGTTGCTTGGCCTCTTGGTAACAACTGTTCTGGCCTCTTGCAGATGCTGAAGCATAGTCTGTCTGTTGAAAGTGCATCACAGGTAGGAGCTCTTCGGGGATCTGCGGCCAAACATGAAGGATGAGCTCGGACTTGCAGTGTGGGCACTGTTCTTGGACTGCACTGTAGGTGAGGGAGGCTGGGTGAGTGGAAGGTGGTTGTGCCCTAGCAGGGAATCAGTCAGTGTGTGTGGCAGTCTGGGTGCTGCTGGAAGTTGTTTCTGCGAGGCTGTTGCTGGATGTGTGCGTTTGGTTGGTGACGTACATGCCCAGCAATGAGAATTTGATTGATGTGACAAGTGGTTTGGTAGCTTGGACTACAAATCATTTGAGTAACAGGCTAAAAAAATTGCCTATTTTACATCATAAAAAAGTATTTCCCCAGCAGCAATGATTTAGCTTTGTTGTGGCCACTCTGTGTGGCATTTTCTGGTCAGTCTTTAGAGTGGGATTTAGAATCATGGCATGTTTTGGGTTGAAATGGACCTTTAGAGATCATGTAGTCCAACTGCCCTGCCAGGAGCAGGGACGCCTTATGCTAGATCAGGTTGCCCGAAGACCCATCTAACCCGACTTTGAACACTTCTAAGGATGGGGCATCTGCAGCATCTTTGGGCAACCTGTTCTGCTGCCTAAATACCTGTGTGTGTGTGTGTATGTGTGTCTGTGTGTATGTGTGTCTGTGTGTCTGTGTGCCTGTGTGTGTGTCTGTGTGTTGGGGGGGAATCCAATCTAAATCTAGCTTTATTCTTCTCACTCATGGCCATGGTTCCTGAAGTCCCTTTGCACTTGATAAAAAGCGCTATGGGGAAGAGTTTACCCATTGTGCCTGAGGGAACGAGGGCTGATCTCAAGGTCTCTTGGATCCCCTTCAGGGTTCCAAGGGAACCCCTGTGCACTTCACAGGGCTGTGGGGGATTTCCCTTGCATTGCCATGGACACCTGGGGCTGTTGGTGGCATTTCCAGGGCCCTTCCAGCACTTCATGAGGTCCCAAGGCCACTCCTGGGTTAGCTCTCAGCACTCCGCGATGTCCTGGGTTTGTCTGGGGTCAAGGGCCAGGGCAAGCACAAGCAGTGCTGGGAGGTGGAGTTTTCCTCTGGGACAAGTGGGTGCCTGGGGGCAATGTCACATCAGCCCCACTGAGCCCCGCAGCATGTCTTATGGCCCCTTTGGTGTACACCCAGGCCCTGGCTTTGCCTCGGAGCCCTCCGAGTCCGTGAGCTCACATTTTGAGTCCTACCTACCCCAGACCCTCAGCGTGCCATTCTGCGTGCCCCGGGCCCCATGATTTTCCTTGCAGCGCGCCGATGTTCACCTGTCGACCCCCAGGTTCCCGGGAGCCGAGCCGGGCGGGGTGGGGCGGGG
>VXAA01000328.1:110220-139512 GCA_013399115.1 Anseranas semipalmata | reverse complement strand
AAAAAAAAAAAGATGCTGCAGTTACTGGATTACTTATTTAATGGTTTCACATTTAAACTCTTTCAGACTCTTCATGCAGCTAATGTAGAAATAAGATTCAATGCCTGAGAATTGTTCTAATCTGATGACCACATGTAAATAAAATAATCAGACACTAGCAAGTACAGGCTGATTAGGTAGTTCACTTTTGAACGAGTGTGCAAATAAATCTTGAAAGTTAAAGATCTTTAGTTCAACTTGACTTAAACAATCCAGTGGTTTCTGGTGCTATTCTTGTTCACATTGTACTCTACTCTTTTTCTTGTAATTCTTTCCTACACTTTCAGTGCTTGGTTTTAACCTACTATTCTTACAAAAAAGATCTGCTGACTACTGTCCTGTAATTTGAAAATAGGTGCCAAACATAATGACTGTTTTATATGTTTCCTGAATTAAAAACCAGGGAGATAGTTTCAACTCTATAATAATCATGTTAAAAAGACACTTCAAAAAAAAAAATAAATATATATATATATCCTTGCTACCTTGTATCTGAAAATCCTTAGGTTTCTGAATCATCTTAATTTTTCTTCACTGAAGAGTTGTGGTCAAGGTTTAAGTGTGCCATATTTATGCATCAGCTAAGACCACTGGCCAAAATCTTTCCTTATTTTCAACCATTTAGTCTCACCAAAGTCAATAGGATTACATCAACATAAAACAAATAAGTACTTACTCACTTGCCCCTATTCTTTATCAGCCTGTTACAACAGCAATAATTCTTTTGATGACTTCTGCATGTCTTGTAGCATGTAATCTTGCTTGTTATCTTTCTCAGCATGTCTTGCAGATTACTACAAAAGCAGAGGGAAAGGTTAAATAGGAAGTGCTGTATAAATATCCACCATCAGCCAAGGATGCTTGCATTTAACAGGCAGTGTTTCTCCCTTGCTGTGCTAGCTATAGATTTTGGCAGTCTTGAAAATTCTTTTTGAGGAGCTTTGCATTTTTAAGAGAAATGCAGCGAGACTCAGAATATAATCAACTAAAAACTTCATCAATACCTTTTAAAAATACATATTTTTAAATGTGCATAAGCTTTACAGTGTGATCTTCACCAGGTCATTTGTTTTATTACTAAGCCAAGGACAATCAAGCTGGATTTTTTTAAAATCTCTTTTCTTTATGTGGACTGTAAATCTCATTCATGTAACATCAGCAGAGTGCTACTGCCAGCATCTTCTCTGGATCATGCTGGCAGAATATAAGATAAAAGACTTCCAGAGCTGAGAGTTTTCCTGAGATGATCAAAGCAGTGCAAAATTTGCTGTTTTTACGGCAGCATCTGCAGTTGGGCCATAAGTTTCCAAAACATGTCATGGTTGCTGAAAGGAATGAAGAGAGGCTATTCAAAGATGAACTGGAAGATACTCCTTTGCCAGGAAAGGCAATAACTGAGACCCTGAGTGAGGTGGAATATGAAAGTATTTCCAAAATCAAAAATGGTCCCTCAACTAGCCTGAGGCAAGTGTGCTGTTCCACTTGTTGGAGCACTGGCCGGTCTTCCTCAAATCTGAGATTTCTTTCTTCAGGACTCTTAGAAAGAAATCTCTGATTTGAGGAAGACCAGCCAGCATCTGCAGCTGGGCCATAAGTTTCCAAGACCTTAGCCATTTTTGCTTTTCCTTTACCCAGGGCCAGATCCTCACATTTCAATCTATGTTTATAACATCTTGTTGTATGGTTAGGTTTATCAACTTAAATTGAATTACTTCTACTGAAAGGTCGTAGTAAGGCTGACAAAACCCAGGAAGTTGTCAGTACGACTCATGAGAAATTACTCTGAGCTACATTTTGCTCTCAGAGATAGTCTGACTTCTCTAATTACTGCTAATTTGTGCTTTCCTCAGTTTGGTGGAAACCCATACAGTGTCAGAAAGCACAATTCTAATCTTCAGTAATTGAGTTTAACTTATAGGATATGTCATCAAATATGAAGAAATCTCTATTCAGGTAGGGCTCAAACCAATCTTTGCTAAGTAAGTCTACCATGACTGAGTTATTTTGCTTCCAGTATTTTTGTATGTATTTACGCATATGTTATGTATGTATATGTTGCTTTGTTTCACATGAGGTTAATCAGAGAGAGACAAAAAAAAAAGTCTTTTGATCCTCTTACCTAACAAGTATTAAGCCTTTCAGCATTTCTGTGTGTTTATATAAAAAAAGCCTGTTTCTCTCTTTCTTTCTTTCCTTCTTTTTTTTTTTTTTTTTTCCTCATGAGCTGGGAATCTCCCTTAGCTTCACTGACTATTGTATGAATCACCAGGACTATTTTTATTCTAATAATAGATCTTTTCTAAAAGTTGAACCGGATAAACTGAAAACTCTTAAATGTTGCCCAACAGTTTAAGGATGGAACTGAATGCTGTTAGAGTTTCCTGTAACAGGATACATTTTGTTTTAAAGGCTTCGCACCACATAGCCCAAATACACACAAAATGAAGTCTGAAATACTGAAAAAGATCACAACAAAGAAAACTCAAAAGTTAGTCCCCCAAATATTTTATTGCAGATAAATTTGATGCTGTAGGGCCATATATCCAGAGTCACACCTCATGTTTTCTCTCCATTTAACTCTTTGCAACCCTTTAACCCTTTCTCTCAACACAGCAAGAGACAATTATATTATATGAGTCAAAACACAATGATTAATGAAACAGCATGACATACAGCATAAGTTCACAGGACCAAGCAGACCTTTGCTATGAGTGTGTCTTGCAGTACTTCCCAGTGTACTCAAGATGTTCATTAATAAGGGGAAAAGGAATTTTCTTGAGACATTTACTTTTTCATTATTGTTAGCTTCTTTTCTGTTATTAACCACAGTTGTCTGTTCAATGTATCGAGGTGACTAGTGTATAGATTAATGTGTTGTTTTTGTTATGCAAGTTCCTGAGAAGCACTGGGATATGGTCTAATTGAGGGCAAGTCTTCAAGTCATCCACAATACAGGGAAAAATCTGCATGATTTCCTCTTGCCTTTGAAAGCTGCCAGAAATTCCATTCAAGGAGTTCCTTGTTTATAGTCTAGGGAATGTGGAATTAAGCCATATTTTGTGTAAAACAATGCAAATATTTTAAAAGATAACTAGCCTATTATCTTTCTTAGCACCTCTGCCTTTTATAAAGATAATACTTCTTCACTAGAATGATCATTAGACCGTACAGCTTTCATGCTATCAAGAGGAATGAATACACGGTGCTTTGCACCGGGAGGTACCGGTTCATTATGATCGCAGTGAGAAAGGCTCTCTGTCAAATATTGCTTAAAATGGCATTTCCTAGAACTAACACTATAAAGAAAGGCTAGTATAGGTAATCTTATCTCCTTTCAGATGCTGGAACCCTGAGTACTGAACAGGCCTCTACTTAGGGTGCAGCATGCCATGCAGGGCCCACCCCAGGAACGGTTGGCCATTAGAGCTATTTTTTAAAAAAGAAAACATCTCTATTCATCATTTTTACTGTCAAATGAAGATACTCAGACAAGAATCTTTGCTGCACTGCAAGTTCATCCTGCGACCAAGGGCTGTGCGCGTCGCAGCACAGGCCTGAGCAGGGTGCCTCTGTGCCTGCTCAGGCTGACTGTCATACGGACCGACAGCTCCTCCATGTACTGTAGTCTTCTGGTCAGGATCACTGCCTACGGTTATAAATATAAATATACACTTATGTGTGCTGCATGAAAGCATTCACAAGACTGTACAAAAGCATGTATTTTGAGCAACTTTGGTATAATACAAAAATCTCATTATGTTCTGAGAGTTTTTTTTTTTTTCCATTTACTCACAGGGCAAAGTCTGATGAAATGTCAGGGCAAGCATAACATTTCACTGCTGCTGGAAGAGGTACTTCTCCTTTCAGACTTCATTCCAGATTACTTTGTATTTTCTTTCTTGCTCATGGACATTTCACTAGTTACCATTCCTGGATGAGCTGGTTCAGCTCCATTTACCAGACAGAAAGTTTTACTATTATGCATTTTTTTCTTTCCCTTTCCTTTTCTTTCCTTTCCTTAGGATTAGATTTTTTAGCAAATTGATGCATTGAACTGACTTGGAGAAAGCCCACAGTAACAAAAGAGCTGCTGTAAGGGATCTAGGGGAGATTTACTGTTGGAACAGGGAAAGCAGAATTATTTTTTTTTTGGTAGTAGCAACCTAATAAATCAGGTCACACCACCTTGCCTGACCGCCTTGTAAGCAACCCCCCCCCAACATATTGCATTACAGATGTGAGATCCAAAGATTATTAGAAATATGTATTAATTATTTTGATGTTGAAGGTTACAATACTTTACTTAGAATGTATTATGTTAATATGTCTGTTGCAGTTTTGTAGTAATTATGTGCACACACCTTCCATGGATACAGTAACAATAGCACAGTAATACTGTCGCTACAACTGCACAGTAAGACTTTTCTTCAGATTTTAAACAAGCTACTAGCAGGATTTTTAAAAATATCTGAACAAGTTAATACCTGTCCTGCTGCACAGCCTGAAGAAACTTCAACAATGTGTTTGTTTGAAACAAACAAACAAACACTATTAAATATGAACCTTAATTTTATATAAGAAAAGTCCCCTTGTGTCAAATATCTATGGCCCACTTGCTTTTTCCTTTGCTTTCACAATACTCAGTTTTTCAATTTCCTTAGCAGTTCCCAGGCCCACTTTATCTAAAAAAATGAATCAGTTAAGAAATTTAACAAATTTCTTTCTGTATACAATTTGGGGTCCAAGTACTTTCCTATTGATTTCAGTAGGTTGTTTTACTTGCCTGCTCTACAGGAGCTGTATGCATTTGTTGCCCTTGATTGCCAGGTCTCATTCCACAGGTTAGCAAGTAGAGGTTAATGAAAATGTTGCTTACTTTGTCTGCTATCATAATTTTTCAGAGAAGCTTATAAAAGCACAGAGCAGTTTTTAGTAGGGGAGTATAGTGGCTCAGCCCATTGAGCATTTGTGGTAGAACCAACAAAAAAAATCTAGTTTTGAGTCAGAGCCTTGATTTATAACTACCACGAGGAGTAAAGTTAACTGTGAAGCCGATGCATGGGTTGTTAATTCAGGGGTTATGGAATATGCATATGATGTCAGGTGTGCTTTGAGTGATACTGAGCATCACAGGAGGCAATTACATGTGACAGCACCACTTATTCTTTTAATTTTATAATCTGACTATCCAACTCATGTCATCCCACACCCACATCTGTGTCAAGACTCACACTGCTGGCTCCCATCTCTCATCCCCAGCAGCTGGGAGACATCACATATTTATACCTCTGTCCCACTTGGTGATCTGGCACATCAGACATTGCTAACACATAAATTCTTTGATATTATGGCCAGCTGTGCTTAACAAATAGGGTCATGGAGTAGGGAAGAAGCTGTAGTCTGGTACTCCTGCCAATATGTATTTCCCTTTATGGAGGCCCTACATTCAAAGAAGTGCTTAGTAGGTGGTACACAGCTGCAGTCCAATGTCATAGCATCTTCCCCATCACATTACCCCATGCATCAGATGCATCACTCTCACCATTTGAAGAGTGACAGTGGGTCTTGCATATGGGAAGGGACAAAACATGAGAGGAATGTCCTCAATTATGACACCCCCCTCCTCGCCCACTCTATTGCATTCTCTGTCCCTCTATTACATCACCTTTGAAACCTAACATGAGACCAACAAAAGAGGCAGGGATGCTCACAGAGTAGGTGAATATTTTGGGTGGCACTCCAGCCATGCTAAGTCTATTCTAATACAGTTATTTAGCAAAGTTACTAACATTTATGCTAACTAATTGTTCAGTGTTGGTGTTACTGGACTGAATCGGCAAGAAAAGTTTTGCAGGGAAAAATAGTATCTTTTGTTTGGAAAATGGGAGTAGCTGAAAAATAACACAAACCTTTAAGACACACAAACCAATCTTCAACTTTATACATTAAGATATGGCAACTAACAAACCACTGTTTGGAGGATGGAGTATTATAATCCTCCATGATTTACTTCTTGTGTTTCCCCACTGTGTGCAATGGCTCCTGTCTTATTGTTTATCTTTTCCGGGGATAATTTATTTGGGGGATGATTAATGGGGTGTTAATTGCTCTCTGCAAGGACTTACACCACATTTCATCACTCAGAATACACTATGGTCAAGTTGAAAACAATATAAGAAAGATAATACTCTGCTACATCATATGAGTAACAATGAAAGTGCAAGGCAGACGTGCACAGGTTTTTGGGAAATTTTCATATTAGTTGGCTATATGAAATATGGTGAGTGCTCATTTGAAAATATGATTTCTGTATATTGATAAATAAAAACCCAGGTTGGGTAAAATAAATACCTAAAGGCCTGGCAGTTCTTTATTTCTGCTCTCTGCAGCTCTGTGAATTCTCTGATGCAAGATGCCTTTATAAACTAAATTATTTGAATAATAGAGGGATCCTGCTTCTATGCTATGTAGCTGCTTCTAGAAATCTCTCTATGAGATTTCCACCATAAAAATGTGATTGAAATAGACGTATCTATTACGTGTACATATCTGACATGTACTCTCAACCATTAAGAATCTCTCATGGATTATCATGAAGATTACATAACTAAAAATCACAAGCATAGATTAAAATTAGCAAACCAATCTTTTACCAATTCATTGAATTAATATTTACTTCAGTCCTTCTGGTAGTTAGCATTTTACACTAAAAAAATATAGAAAAATAGAAATGCAGATGTTGAAGGAACCCCACGATTTCTCAGTTTTCTCTCCTCCTTCAACAAGGATGTTGACTACCTGTGACAGGTATCTGACTAAACTGTTTTTACCTTTCTCCCAGGATGAGAAATTCACAATGCTTTCAAGGAAAATAAGTGTTTAACTGCTATTACAAAGTTTTCTTAGTATCTAGTCTACAACTTGCTTGCAGTACGTTAACTCAATTATTCCTCATAGCAACCTCTGTGAACCTGAGAAACAACTGTTTATTCTCTCTATAAGGACTTCCCACACATTTGATTAACTGCTAGGTTTAATACTTTTTTTTTTTTTTTTTCCTCCTGAAGCTAAACAAATTTGTCCTATTCCAATTTATCCTTATAGGTTATTTTTCCTAAAACACCTTCTTGGATTCCTTTAATTTCTTTATATTTGGGCCTGGCTGGGATGAGAATAATTATCTTCATTGTTTCCATTGAGTTACTTCACACAACCCTCAAAGTGATGTTTTGTTTGAAATAGCATCATGCTAATTTGTGCCACTCTTACTCCTTCCTCACAAATTATTTGCTGTTTGAGCATTCAATTTCTCCCTTCTGAATAAAATTCTTGCTATTTGTATTTACTGAATTAAATTTATTGATTTTCAATCATTTCACCAAGGTCATTCTGGATTGTAATTCCATCCTCTGTGCTTTAATCTCTTTCAGTTTTATATCATCCACATATTTTCAGAGTGTCTTCTCCATACCTGATAGTCATTAATGAAAATGTAGAACAGTACTGGTCTCAGAAAGCAACCTCAGCTGGATTCAGTTGACATGTCCTCCTAACTGACAACCAGTTACTCATGACTTCTCTTTAAATGCTTTGAAAACACCTGTTCTTCCACTTTATAATAGATTAATCATATTTCTTTAGTTTGGACAAGAGAACGTCCTGTGTGACTATGTCAAAAATTTTTCTTAAGATATACCGTACCAATTCTCTCTTCCTGTACTCTGAACTAATAACTCTTTCGAGAAGGTAACTAGTTTCTTTTATATGATTTGTTGTGGAAACTTCCAGAACGGCTGCTTCCTATCACTGGTTTATTCTACAGATGCACCTAGACTGATTGTTTAGTAATGAATTAAACAAAGTACTTCTCCTGATACCAGAATTTGACTGTTTTATGTTTTCTCAACCACAGCTTTAGCATTTTTTCAGTCCTCTTGTACCTCACTTGGCCTTGATGAGCTTTTGAAGATAATCACTAAAATGTGTAAGTAAGTGAACTGGCTAGTGTTTTAGGAATTTTATCAGATCTTGATGACATGAATACCCTGTTTATTTCGCTGTTTTTTCTTTTCTGGCCTATGTTCCTACCTTCATTTTTATTAGTTGTAAGTCATGTTAGGGATATGGTCACAATCAACCTCTTTTTGTGACGGCCAAAGCAAAAAATGTATATACAACTCCAGACATTTGTAATCTCCACAGCTGTAATGAGACATCTTGTTAGTCTGCTTCTCCAAAGAAGATGTCAAACAATTTTTTTTTCTCCCTTTTCAAAGCAAAAAGCAAGGAATGGCAAGTTTTTCTTTCCATGAAAACTGTACAGGACCTACTCTGATTAATCAAGTAAAAATTGTGAAACCTTCTCAAACTAAGAGCAACCACCCCATTTCCCATCACTACTGGAAACTGGAAAAGGAACAAGCTCCATTTTCTTTGAATTCATGGCTCCTGCTTGGTCTGAAAGATGAATGAAGAATTCTGAATAAAAAATTAATGAAGCATTGTGTCCTCAAAGTAATATATATATATATATATATATATATTAATTTGATTTATTTAACATGGCTTTCAGATAACTATGGAAATAAAGGAAGAAGTTATGATTTAAATTCACAGTCCTATGACTGCCTTCATTTAATGGATGTTTCAGCATATGAAATGACATCCAGACTCAGGCCTAAGAATAGTGGTCCTGGACTGACTTGGTCTCCTCCTGAACTTTATTTCTACAAAAGGAACTCAAGATGGTTATCATGGACAACCGATATCTCAGCAGAGGAAGACAGACAGGACATACAGCCAAACACTGACTGAATGGGAAATGTGTTCATCTGATATTTGTTAAGCCGTAGTTATATTTCTTTTGGAAAAGAATTATATTTTATAGGCCTCTCACTGGTAATATGCTTTCGTAAAAGGGGTAAATGTAAACATAATGGAAATTATAAGACATAAAAGTGAAGTCTGATTTTGAGGGAATTTTGCAAGCATGTAACTCTTGACTTGAATTAAGAGGTCTTAAGCCAAATCTTTCATTTTGTATGCCTCCAAAACTTCCACTGGCAGCAGTCCAAATTCTGGACTGATGAATAACGCGCTATCAGATGCTTCATTTGACCCCAGCAGATGAAACATTTCATTTTATATTCTATTTTCTTAAGTTGTTGGTTTTTTTTTTTTTTCACTTGCATAATGGCAGTATCTAGAAGTCATTCAGCATCCAAGATTGTCTCTAAATTCATGTGTTAACTGAAGATTGGACAGACAAATGAACAAAAGTGCTTGACTCCTAGTCCAATGTTAAAATGAGAACTTCAGACCCTTTTAAAAGATGTATTATTATTAAATATTATATTACCATTTTACAAGAACTGCTATAAAATAAAGTTTTAAAATTAAGTAAAGGAACAAGACATACCTAATCTGTGACATGTTCAAGGAAATTGCCCAGATTAGAAAAGATCATATAAACAATCTTGTTAAAATCCTTGAATACTTCTCCCTTTCTTCATTAACTTCTTTTCTGAGCAGCAACTTCCCTGCCAGGTATTTAGGCGCATGCCTCACCTTGAGCACTGATTTGCTAATTTAGGGCCCAAGGGTTTAAGAAGTGAAATTAAGATATAATTAAATGCTATTTAATTAGGTCAGTAAAATAGGTGCAATTATAGTATGTCATGCTACATAAAACATCTTTTTACCCTGCACTGACTTAAAAATAAATTCTATAAAATATTCCATAACATTATCTGATAATCATTAAGTTTACAAGTTTCACAAAATGTAAGTATGAGAAGACTTTACATTACTTTCCACCATGTTTTCATCAATAGAGAAAATCAAAATAAAGCTTTTATTCTTATCATAGTTTTAAAACATGAGCATAAGTCTTATGATCAATCAGAACTTTAAGACTTCAGGAATATCTCAGAGAATCCGTATGCTTTAAAGTAGAGTTAACTTTTTCAAAATTCTGATTGGAGTTGTGAGTTGAAATATGGGTATATTCAGCTTCTTCTAGCAATTATTTCAACAGCAAAATAGATAAATCTTATTAAAATTATGTTAAAATATATTAAAATAACCATCCTTGACTGGAAGAAAAGTATTGAATTTGTAAACATATTCTGAATTATATATAACAGAAGTGTTAAGTTTTTATTAGGAAACCATGTTTAGAAACATAAAAAGTATGTATAACAGTATATGAATTCTGTTTTTTGACTTAATTTCACACTCCCAGTGTTTGGAGTTCACTGTTTTCTCAAAACGAAACAGAATACACAGTGAATACAAGTTTTGGAAAATATTTTTTTTATTATAAAATGTACAGTATATTGACCTTAACATTATAAAACACTGTAATGTATCAGAGTCTTGTAAAGACCAATAATTTATAAAATGAGACCAAATTCATTGTTACTCTTTCTAGTCTCATAGTCTGATTTAAAAATATATATAAAATATATAATGAATGATTTGACTGGAGCATCCTTAGTAGCTGGAAAAGGTTTGTTTGTATGTTATGGTAACTAATGTCTGCATGTATTTTTATTAAAATAGATCACTCTTATTTGCTAAATTAGTCTTTGATTTTGAAGAGCTGATAGAAAAATGAACAGAAAGGTTAGTAATCATATTCTATAAGGCTAGATTATGTAAAAGCACTGCAGGGGATAAAGAAAAATATGTTTCTCCAACAAAATACTAAAGCACTTCTATCACTGCAGCTCATTTATTAACATTTAATACTTCTTTGGTACTTTTAAGGTGCTTGTTGAAACAAGGAGTAGCTTTGGACTACTGACAAGAATAGACTACTTCAGATCTCAGATGCTAGTGGATAGCATGAAAAACCACATTACACTGTCTTAACAATTTAAAGATCTTTTCCAATGCATTAGTCTCCTCAATTTAAGTATATCTACTGCCTCCTTCTATCGCAGGGAAGTACTATCATGTCAGGTACAAAAGCAATGCACTTTGCATGTAAATAGAATTAATTCCTATTTTTCTGCCCTCAGCCTTCCTGGCTTTGTTGCAAACAGTACTTTCCTTCTTGCACTTGCTTGGCAGTGACTTGAACTCTAGTATCCAGCCAAAGGCATTTGTTTTAGTGTTAGAATATGTGTATGTAAGTTGTTTTCGAATCACTGCCTAGTATATTTTTAGCAGTGCATTTATAGAAGCCCGCATCCCTTTGAGAAGACTGCTGGATGACTAATGACCCCTGAGGGTGGAGGAATTTGTTTCCATACAGACGGGATTGAGCTCCTGTTGTCAGATGAGATTTATCTGGAAGCTCCCATGTTATCTCTGCTTTAGGAATCCCAATGGCCATACAGTTCAGTTTTACTGAATTTCCAGGCCTGGCATAGATGACAGGTGCTGGCTCACTGGTGATCCTGGGGGGATAGGCTATCACGATGACAGGCACATTCATAACAGAAGTGCCATACTCTGTGGACACCTTGCACAGGTAAGAGCCCCTGTCAAATACAGAAGCCTCACGCACTGTCAGAGAGCCATTCTCCAGGAGGGAGAAGCGACCCACAGCCTGAGGGGCATCCAGGACCATCCCATTGGGCAGTGTCCAGGAGATCTGTGCCCTTTGGTTTGGCTGGGTGATGCAATGGAGCTGCAGAGTTTCTCCATTGATGATGCTCACCAGGTTGTTGTACTGGTTGCTGATTTCTGGCCTGAGTCCCACCTTCAAGAAGACTACCCGTTCCACATAACCTCCTGGGTTTCTGGCTGTGCAGCGGTATGTCCCAGCATCCCCTGCGGAGAGACCGCTGATATGTAAGATCCCATCCCTCTTATGGTAAAATCTGTGCAGTCGGCTGCCACTCAGCACTTCAGTGCCGTTGGGAAGGATCCAGCTTGTGCTGGGCTCAGGGTTCCCCTGGACTGAGCAGTTCAGATTGATGCTGTGCCCAGCAATGGCAGTGATCCTTTCATTGACAGGGTCCCTGAAGGAGGGTTTCTCCAAATGGTCTGTAATGAGGAGCTGCACAATCAGTCTCGCTTCCCCCCCTTCATTCCGCCCGATGCATATGAGTTGCACTGCATCTGTCTGCCTCACACCTCTGATGTCCAAAGTACCATTGCGATGCACAGTGATCCTGTTTCCATAGTAGGGAGCTGGCAGGATTACTCCTTCTGGAAAAGCCCACAGGACCCGTGGAGCTGGGATACCTTCAGCTTTGCAGTCAATAAGCTTCCGGCTGTCCCTGATGGCTGTCTCCCTCACAGATGTTATTGCATTAGGATGCCCATTGATTCTGGGAGGCTGAACATTGACATGGATCCAGACTATTTTCCGATCTTCTCCAGCACTGTTCCGCGCTACGCAAGTATAGTTACCACTGTCAGATCTTTGGGCCTTTTGGATGAGGAGGGTGCCATCCCTATACACCTGGTATTTGTCAGATAGGGCAGGAATGGGCCTGTTGGTTGGGGAAAGCCACGTCACTTTGGGAGTAGGTTCTCCTTTGGCTTCACATGCTACTGTGACAACATCACCATAGGGTACATTAATAATGACATATGTTTTGTTCTTGATAGTTGCAGGCTCAGCCACTACTTTGACCCGCACTTTCATCTCATCTTTCCCAATCTGGTTCTCAGCATAGCAGGTGTAGTCCCCCTCCTCTCTCAGTCCAACATCATTGAAATACAAGGTTCCATTATTGAAGACCACATATCGCTTTGTCCGGCTGCCACTGTCATCTGACTGCATGAAGGTATTGATCATGCTGCCATCTGGGAGACCCCAGGAGATCTCAGGATTTGGTAGACCAGTAGCTACACAATCAACTTTCAGGTCCCCTCCGTACTTGACCTTGTGGTTATTCTCATTCTTATGTTCTATTTTTGCTGGTTTCATCATCACATTCACTTTGAGGACCACATAGTCATCCCCAATCTTGTTGCGGGCCACACACAAATAGTCTCCTGCATCTTTATCTGTAACTGAATGGACAATCAAAGTCCCATTGCTGAATACTTTGATTCTTGTCTCCAAGCTACTGTAAGGAAAGAAAAGACAATGAGCTGCAAAATCACATTCTAGAAATTAATTATTGTGTGTAACCTGGGGAAATAAAACAACAATCCAACAATATGGAAAAATCATGGGAACATTTCTATTGTTAGACAATTAGATGGTCTGAAATGTCCAAGATATTCACCACCAAAAAGCAAACAGAAAAAAAATAATTCCACTGACTCGTAACCAAACAGTTCTACCCTGTTCCATTCAATGACTTTAATGGCAAACCTTTGTTTTTCTTTTGTTTCATATCTGACTACATGTACAGAATTCCATTACATTCAAACATGCCATGTCTGAATGATATACTCCACACAAGCCTATATGGACCATAATTATGGAGTCTGGCACTTGGCTACTCAGTTAAAAACAAATCAAGATGAGCTACTTCCTCTGGCCTCAGGCACAACATTTTAAACCCTCAGAACAATCTGAAAGAAACAAAACATTCAGACTAATAAACAGCAGTTAACCTCTACTATATTTACTTTATAATGACCTAAGCCTTGAAATATGGAAAAAAAGATTTTGAGATTTGGAAAAAAGTGCTATTGAAAAATAAGCTATTATTCCTTTCTACTTCACAATGGAATTGGTGTATTGTGGTCAAAATTCATTTCCTCAGTAGCTCCACAGTTTTCTCCCCAAAGTGAAGATCTCCTGTATTAGAAAAACAGTCCACATAAAGGTCATGAGAGAAAATGAAAAAACAGCATTTTGTTGCTACTGCTATGAGGCATAAAATGAATTCTGGATTTTGTACTATGGGCTACCCAAACATATTGCTTGTCCAATGAAAAAAAATGTTGACTACATTCCACTAACAAGAAAGCTGTTGACAAGTGTGTATTTTAATTTCAGAACATTTCTCATCCATCTACTGTGCTCAAAGAGAATTTATAGAATAGAAACTGTGTTTTCAACAAAGTCTTAGGATAGTTTTTGTTGTTTTGGAGAAGTGATATTTTACTTGATATAATGAACATTGAAGAAGGTATTGTTTTAAGCAGAGACCTTATTGTGAGGTAACATTTATTTATACAATGTTAAAATGATCATGATTACTTAAATCATTATGATTTTTTTGTTACGTC
Source organism: Anseranas semipalmata (assembly GCA_013399115.1). Lineage (NCBI taxonomy): Eukaryota > Metazoa > Chordata > Aves > Anseriformes > Anseranatidae > Anseranas > Anseranas semipalmata. Next base: position 125,325 of record VXAA01000328.1, on the reverse strand, counting down.
TTTACAGTGTATAATGATTAGTACAGCAGATAAACTAAATTCAGTGATCCCAGTTCTCCCGGGGAAAAGCAGGCATCTATGCAAACCCTAATTATGCAATGAAGCACATTGGAACAAGACTTTTTGCTACATTTAGAGTGGCTGTAAAGACAAGTAGTGGCAGCTTATCCTGAGCACTTGAAGCTGACTTTTCAAGACTACTACTGTTTTCAAGAGAATTATTGACCACCTTTTGATATAATTTCAAATTCTTCCTTAGGGAGAAGGAAGCCTTCAGCCCCTCCCTAAGGGTTGAAGGTCAATTCAAAATGCACAGAAGTCAAGAATGAAAGTCATACAGATATGAATCTTTTCTCTAAGTTCATCCAAACTGTAATTTAGCTGCAACACCTCAAATAGTAATTTACCTGTGTAGGGAATCAATCATCCTTTTGGAAGGTAACCTCCATAATATCCGAGGCCAGGGGTCACCTGAAGCACTACAGTCCAAATGCAGGATGCTGCCGTACGTTACATCTGTCCTCTGAGGAGAGCTCCCAGTGATCTTAGCATTAGATGCTTGCTTCTTCACATGCAGTTGTATTATTCTCCTGGCAGCTCCCACCATGTTAGCGGCAATGCACTCGTAGGCCCCACTGTCCTTGGGGGAGACGTTGCGAATATAAAGAGTTCCATTGGGAAAAACAAACAAATTCCCATTGACAAACTGGGAAGGTCGAATTTGCGTGCCATCAAAGAGCACCCAACGGATGCTGGGAGAAGGTGCTGCTTTGGCAGTGCAGTGGATGTTAATACTACTACCAAGGGGCAAGGAAATGTTCTCTTGCTTATCTTGCTGGATGATGGGGGGTAAGGCTGCAATGTGGAGCCTCACTGCAATGCTGTCGGCTCCTGCAGCATTGCTAGCTACGCATTTGTACACTCCTCGGTCTGAAAAAGTTGCTTGCTTGATAGACAAGGTTCGATTTTCATGAAGCATTATCCTGTTTTCTGTGGTGGTGACTGTCTGCAAAATCTTCCTGTCTGGGAAAACCCATGAAATATGTGGGCTTGGAGTCCCACTAGCCTGACATTCCATTGCTATGGTCTCTCCAAAATAGACCGTGATATCTCGATAGCGGGAAAGTAAAATTTTGGGCTGGTGGGCTATAACTGTGAGCACAATAATCATTTTATCTATGCCATGCAGGTTCTGAGCAGTGCACAAATACTGTCCACGATCCTGAAGCTGAGCATTTCGGATAAGGAAGGTACCATTTTTCAAGACTTCAAACCTTTGTAACCTGGTGTTGGCTGTCATTATAGCTCCTGGGAAGGTGAGAGGAAAGAAAGAAATGGAAAGTCAAACGGTTTGTTTTCAAGACATATGACACTGCATTGAAGAAAGCTTATGGAAGATTACAGATATACTTAACACCAACTACATCTTCAGATGGATCACACGACATCTTCTGACACTCTCCTTTGTCTTTGTAACCATACTAGCTTGCAAGTCTGTACAGCGTGGGAACTTTTAATGGCTTTGTGCTTTGGCATTACTCTTAAATCTTCACATAATTTCTCTTTTTCTTTTGCATATGGAGATGATACACATATCAATATCTAAGGTAGCAGTGTTAACAAACCCTTACTCACAAGCTTTGTCATCATAAATTCTAACTGCTGTGAATAACCACTTGGTTGCTACTCCTCCTTCAGAAAACAAATTCATTAAATGTTAGAGTTTTTCTTTTACTACAGAAATACTGCAAAGTTATTTTTATCTGTAATGATTGTTTGAAAGTAGTCATATTTTATCTATAATAATTAAATCAGACAAAATATTATTCAGTGTTTTTCAGTGTTTTGGACTATTCCTGTAATTATGTTGCATTTCTATATTAAAAAAAAAAAAAAGCATTTGTACCCTTAAAACTGTGTAGAAGAACACTTTTTTCTCTGTCTTACCTGTAGAGACTTTTGTCCAGGTAATAAAAGGCTTGGGTTCCCCTACTGCATCACAAGGGATAAGAGCATCTGTTTCAGCAAGGATGGATATGCTCTGAGACCCTTTTGTGATAATTTTAGGTCTTTCTCTGGGTGTCCTGAAATTGCTGGAAGATTGAATTATAGATGAGTTGTGTGGTGTAATGCCTCCCACATAAGGCACAGATGGAATTTTTTGATGATGATAGTGGACATTTTTAAGAGGCTGAACTGTAGTGAGTATCTGGGGCCTTGTGCGCTGAGAAAGAAAGGCTGGAGGGGTAATCTTCAAAATCGCTGCTGGTGGTGATGTCGTGGTTGTGGTATGTGGAGGCACTGGGATAACTGTAGCTTTCTGCACTGTAATCCTAGTAGGTGAGACTTGGGCAACCTTCTTCTCATTTGTGTCTTTGGGTACTGTTTGACTAGGGACCACAGGTTTAGGATGCATACTTAAGTGAGGGAATATCCTTGTTCTGTTGAAAAGGAACGGCATTCTGGAACTGGGATAATAGGGCATCCCTTGACTTGGTAGTCTCCCTGATGTGCCTCTGTTATCTGGAATATAGTTATTTCCAAAAAATCTTGAATTAATGTTGTATCTGTTCTGACCCTGATTACCGAAGTTGCTTGCAGTGAACATATTTGTTCTGTGAAACGGTGTGGCTTGTGTTGGAGTAGTTGTCTCTCTCTGAGAGGCAAAAGATTTTTTGTCCTGGATGGTATGCGCTGCATATGCTGTTATCTCAGGTTTGTTTGTGTAGTGAAGAGGCTGGTGTGTTATAAAATAACGAAATGAGCCTTGTGTTACAATATATGGAGGCTTCACTGTGCCTCTTACTGGAACATGCTTTGGAGGCACAACAGGCAGCCTTTGGTTTAGGCTTGGTATCATTCCAGTGGGTGGATGGGGAAGTTTTGGACTCAGCAATAAACTGTTGTTTGACCTGCTACTATACATTTCTTTGAATTGCTCCTCTTTAGACTGTATACTAATCCTGTTTTGGCTAGAGAAAGGAGTAGGGTGTACATTCTGTCTTGAGCTCACCACCATTCTGTCACCTTCTGCTTCAACTTGTTTTGTTTCTGGCAACCTTTCTTCATTGAAAGCATTACTGCCCTTGGTGGTATAATGAAGAGAAGGATGTGAAGTGCTTGAAATGGATGGGGGAAGAGTAGGAAGTTTTGTAAATGGAATAGAGACAGTGGGTGTAGTTGGAGGATTTTCAGCTGTCTGCAAAGTGCCATGTGACATAGCTTCCTTTTTATCCAAGGAAGATGGTTTTGCCTCAGTCTGAGAAGCAACAGATTTCTTTGTTTCTCTAAGTGAAAAAGTTTGAGTTTCCATTGTGCTGAAGGAGGAGGACAAAGTCATCATTTCTTGTTGCTGAGATGGCTCAGTTATTGCTGGTGTTTTTAAAGATACTGTGGGCTTCCATGTCTCCTCTGAAACTGAGACATCCTTAAAAACTTCCACCGTGCCAAAAGGAATACTTAAGTCTGTCATAGTTGGATGCATCAGCTGGAATGTTCCAGCAGTGGTTTCATTAACCACAACTTCTGAGTCAAAAAGGATGGGCTCTTCTTGAGATTCTGGGTAAACAGATTTTGTAGATGATATCAAGCTGTTCCTGTGCTCAAGGGTAGCTGTACTTGATTGTTCTGCCTCACCATCTGTAGCTTTAGAATCTGCTTTAAGGACCTTCCCTTCAGACACATTGTCTAATGAGTGGTGTTTTGGCACTTTATTTTGCTCTGGTTTCAGAGGTGCACTTGACTCTTTTGTGGGAACTGTGTTATGTACAATGTATGACGATAAAACTGTGACAGGTTCAGTCACTGGAAGTGCCAAGTCTTCAGGAGCAGCAGAGAGTGTCACACGTTTTCCTTCAGGTGGAAAAGCAGTAGGCCTAAAGAAAGAAGTTGTTACCACTTCTCTGATTTTGGTCATTTTCTCTAGTACAACTGGATCGGTAACTAATGAAGGAGTGAATTCCATATGCTTCTCTTCCTTAGCCTGTATTTTCACATTGTGCTTAAGATCAGGACTTTCAAGAACTGCAGAGGAAGTTTTGGTCACAGCTTCATCTTTAGATGTTCTTGGAATGACAGGCATTGCCTCCGTGATTAAAACAACAGGGGGGAAAGGCCTTGTTCTTTGTCGGATTCTATTTGGCCTCAATCTCCTTCTCCCGTAAGGCCTTTTCCTTGCATGCTGGGTAACAAGTGAAGGTGTGGTCTTTCTATAGGGTATTGTTGTTGTGGCCACAGTGGTCAATCTGCTGATGGAAGCAGCAGTTACACTCTCTGCTTTTTTATGAGGAGCATTAGTACTTGGCAAGATGAATGTGGGATCTGGTTTTGGAGCAGCCAGGTTACTCTGTTCTCCTCCTTGAAAACTCTCTGCATAACTGCTGGATGTACTTTCTTGAGTCACTGTATTCCTGTGGGTCTCAGGTTCTTCCTTGCTCTGGACCTTGATGGATATGACAGTTGGAAAAGTTGTACTTAAGTCTGCTATTTTTATCTGACCTGTGAATACTTCTGTGTGCTGATGTATCAAGTCATTGCTCTTTTCTGTAACAAATGGAGAAACAGATGAAGAAATGGCAGTAGTGCCTACAGAATCTGTTGGTATGATATCATCCAGCTGAGAAGGTATTAAAATTATGTTGTCAACACTCATCCGATCCACTTCATTTAACCTCTCACTTGTCTGCAAGACACTATGAAGATCTACAGTCTGAGATTCAGCTAGGACAGTAGCATCAAGTGGTAGCTCAGCAAAAGCAGAATTTTCCTCTGATGTAGAAGATATAGTTGCATCTACGTTTTCTACTGTGAACGAACCGCTCTGAGTATTAGGAAAGCTAGTTGTTATTTCTTTGGTTAGAGGTTCTTCACTGACAGCATGAATATTTTCTTTGACTACAACTAAAGAATCAGTCCTGCCATCTTGATGCTGCTGGCCTTGGGGTTGCACAGTTGCAGAGGGAGGAGTCAAATACGGACCTGATACAGGGATTTCTACAGAGTATATACTTGCAGGTGTTTCTAAAGCCCTCTGGTCAGAGAAGGGTTCAGTTTCTGACACTGTTAATATGGATTGGACTGAAAATACTTTGCTGCTGTGGGAAACAGTGGCTGAGAATGGCTCATCTTCACCCAGTGGTGATGCATCAGCAGAGGAATCTACCACTTCAGCTGCTGTCTCTGAAGGCAGAGGGCTGGCTACTGGATGAGGGATGGGAGTAGTTTTCTGCATGACTGATGGAAATGCAGTTGTTAAAGAAATGGTTGTGGCTGTAGTTGTTCTAGGAAGATTCTTCCCACGGACTTTTGCCAAAATGTCAGCCCAATGCTGTGGATTAATCTGTTTGCTTGCCATATTAATTCTCCTTCGAGATTCAAACACTCTCCGGCCTTCTGCAACATTGCTGTCTTGGGTTCTATCACTACCTTTCCAAATTTTCATTTTCCTTCTGCCTTTCTTTCCCTTTTTAATTTGAGCCTCTGGCACCTGTTCACTTTTTTGTTTAAAGGATATTTCCCGGTCCTTCAGGTGACTCTTTCTGCGTGGGAACTCATCTGCCCCTCCTGTCCCGGATCCCTCTCCATCATCTATGACCCGCCCTCTTGGTTTTGATGAACTTTTTGAGCCTGGGCGCTTTTTTAGTTTTATCCTTTTAAATGACCTGTCAGACACCATTTTATTTACTGTAACCCTTACAGCAAACTGGTCTGATCCCTGCTGATTGACAGCCACACATCTGTAATGGCCACTGTCACTGACATGGCTTTTTGGAATAAGCAAAGTACCATTGTCAAACATATATCCTTTTGAAGAGTTTGATAAATCATTAAGTACTTGGCTGTTTGGAAGAATCCAGCTCAACTGTGCCTCTGGGATGGCAATTGCACTGCAAGGCAAAACTATTGGATCTCCAACATTTTTTTCAACTCTCACCATATCTGAATCAGCTACCTGAATAGCTGGAGGCTGCACTAGAAGTCTGTAAGCCATAATGTCCACATCATCTCTCACTTGGGCAATGCAGTGGTACAAACCAGCATCAGTGTAACTCACTGGTTTGATTACTAGCTGACCACTACTAAGAATGGAAAACCTACTGTCTTTCTGATTAAACGGTGCCTGCAGTTTAGTCCCATCTGGAAAGAGCCACTGAATGAAAGGGCTCTCAGAGGCTTTCACATTGCAGCTCAGCTGACACTCCGACCCTTCCATGACACTCTGTGCTGACCTTGTGCTCTGATTTTGCTCTATCATTACCCAGCTTCTCTGCTGCCTGGTGTTTTTGGTATGAATTGCCTGAGAAAACACAGTAAAAAAAGACAGCACCACTTTTTTCCCTGTACTCTGGCGTCTGTTTAATTGGATATTTATAAGAGGTTGCATCACCCAGGAAGGCTCAGCCAGGATTTGAGCTTTTACACCTGTGTAATAAAGAGCATCATAATCTGAGCCTTGCTTGTACCGATAGCTTATTTTAGGCTCTTTGCTGAGCATAAGTTCCCTCTCTAATTTGACAGGCACTTCACTATAATAAGCAATAAGCTTCCACAATTTTTCGTAGTTTTCTCGATTCATTGGACATTCAAAATCTAGTGAAATTGTAGCATTTATATCAATCTCCTGAGCCTGGATTTGATTCCACTGAATTTTGGTAGAGCCTGTTGGTTTCTTGATTTCACAGTTCAGATGGACTACATTGCCATGTTCATCAGTCATATTTAGTGTAATGTTCCATGGAGAGGACTGAAGCTCTTCCAGAGGGAGTTCATAACTGTCACCATCTTCTTCACCTTGAGTGCTGCTATTGTGCCTTAGTGAGGACTGAATGACAGGTTTCCTACAGGAAATATCTTTCAAGTTTTGGATATCTTCTTTCTGCAGCTGTTTTGGGCTGTTGCACCTAGGGCAGAGCTGTCCCCCTTCATAGGCTTTGTCCTTTTTGCATTTTAGAACACCTGCAAGCAAATAAAAACAAAAACAAAGACAAAGACAAAAACAAAGACAGGTAAGCTGTAGAATTGTGTCCCAGAGTTAGAGAACTCTCAAGAGTGCCAAATGGACTGCGTGAGAAGAATGTTATGCCATGTGACATATAAGGCAAGGTGTTTTAAAATGCTGCCTCTTTGTTTTCACAGTTGAATGGGCTGGATTCTCCAACTGACCACAATTTCTTCTGACTTTAACGAGAGGTTTGAATACTCCTCCAACCTTCTGAAAATTAGATTCACTGCCTCTGAATAAAATGACTAGAAATTGAAGTGTCCAGAGCAACATTTCAGAAGTCTGTAAATATTTACGCTGTGTAAAAAAGTCTGCATGCATACAGTGACAACCTACGCATCTATCTTTTGGACCTAAATTGAAGAGGACTGGGTCCTCTTAGCTTTCAAAAAAGCAGTGTTTGCCTAAGAAATTATGGATTTCCTCATTAAATAATCCAGGAGGCTTTTTATTTTTCCCTATTCATCAACAGTAATATTGGCAATATACAAAAATTCTACTGTAGCTACCAAAATTTGCTGATTAGTTCCTGCACTTATAAGCTATTTGACAGCAGCAAAAAAAACAAAAGCACCACTTCTTCCCTGACTTCTGAAATAACTGCAGACTCTGTAAATATAAAATAAAGATTAAACAGAGGAGTATTAAAACAGGAAATGATAGCCTTGACTCCTTTCTTCTATCAATGCCAGAAAGACTCTTGTCTGAAAAACAACAGCCATATATTTATGTTTATCTTGTTCTGCTTACTACAATGTCAAATGTTGCCTTACATATTTAGTTTGGAAACACTGTATTCCAGTTTTTCTAGGAATAAGTGTTATGCTGATCACCCCCAAGGAATGAGGGATCTTTGAATGAATGAACAATATAAGGGTGGGTTCTAATGCAAAATTCTAGGAGAAGGGGAAAAGAACTGGCAAAATTTCATAACCTTTTTAAACAGGAAAATATATGCTTTGCCAGCCTGACAAATCAGTTTTCTTGAGAAGTTCTTCCAAATGTAATATATAAGTGAACCAGTCTATCACTTGCAGATTCAAATATGTTTCAAAGACAAGGAAAGTACACTTCATGACAGAACTGGCACGCAGTCAACTTGGCAGATGCCACACTGGTCTGAAGAACTTTAAAGTGATCACTGAAACAGCACTTCTATCACTCTATGTTGACACAGTTGCCAAAGAAGTCACCATTATAGTTGTATAAGATACAAAAACTGTCATGCATGACAGTGGCATGGATTAATTCTCTTCTCTTTCCAAAAGTCACTACCATTTCAGTGCAGAAAAGAAATAAAATAAAAATGGTAACAAGCCATCACTGTGCAAGAAGAGGAAGTTCATCGAATATTTCATCATTATAACTTAGACTGCATCTTAGGTACATGTAAGATACCCACTTATTTGATCAAGGAAAGTATATAAGAACATTAAAGTGTAAATTACATAAATATAACACCAAAGTTAGATGCCTCAAGTATCAGTTCAATCAGGGACACTTACACTACATATTAAAGTATCATACACTCCTAAAAGTATTGTTCTATAGCTATGTGCAAAAATGCAACAAATTAGATATTCTAAGATGACAAGACCCATCATCATCACTACGCATGCTCCAAATCATTATATAAACCTTGTGACTCCAGAACTCATCTGAAACATCTTCAGTTGCAATTAAATGACAATTCCCTCTATCAGCGGTGTATCAGCAGCTCTGGTGTAACACCAGTCCCTCTGACCTGCTACAGTAAGCACTTAACTACTTGAGATAGGGCATCGATGGACTGAGATTGCCTCATTTAATGGACTCCTGATCTACAGGAATTATAAAACTTTTTTTTTTTTCTTTTTTTCTTCTGGTATTTTGCTTCTGCACATGTCCAGAAGTGTTCCAGCCTAAGCACTGTGATACTTATCTCACATCTAAGCCTATATGAAGGCAGACCTTACTCTGAAAAAGTAGCAGGATTGTAGGTGTCCTCTGAAAATACTTAAAATAGATTGCCTCCCTCAGAAAAGTAAGTTGTGGTCAATGAGAAACACCAATACACAAGAAGGATGCATTAATAACAGCCTTAAAGTTAATAGCTTGAAGTTAAAGGACTCGTCCAGGAATTTGGAAACCTGATTTCCATTCCTTCCTTAGCCCAACATAATAGTGCACACAGACATCATGTAAGTAACGCTACTCAGGAAATAACACATCTATTCATATTCAGAACAGGGGGGAAAATATCTAACATTATGAGTTGAAGAGGCATTGGTAATTTTGTTCTTACCTCCAGAAACTTCATTCCACTCAAGGAGCCACTTCAAGCTGCAGTCACAGGCCCATGGATTCCCATGAAGGTAAAGATTCTCCAGCAGCGGCATACCTTGAAACATCCTTGCTGGCAAGGTCCTAATAGCATTTTCAGATAGGTAAAGATGTCTTACTGTTGACAGCTTGAAATAATCAAGGACCATAAATGTTGAAAAGGTGTGTGGGTGAAGCTGCTGGAGCAAATTTCCCTCTAGGTGGACCAATCTCAGAGAAGTTAATCCATTAAAAGCATTTGGATGAATAAACTCGATTCTGTTGTGGTCCACATGCAGTCTCATTAAATTTGAAAGTCCATGGAGGGTTTGGCCAGTTATGACTTTCAATTTATTGTAACTAATTTTGAAAACCTTTAAAAAAAAAAAAAAAGAATAAAATAGATTAGTTTTGTCTCTAAATCCAAACAGAATAGCAAGCATTCAGAAGTTTTCCTCCCACATTCAAATACCCCTTGCACCACTGAAAAATGATATGCTGATCAAAAGAAGGAGAATACAACTGAACATTAGTTGGCGTTAACAAGTATGACATAGGCATAGTTAACAGAATTCCAATATTTCTGGGGGGAGAGGAATGGCACCTTAATCCTAAGAAAGGTACTACAAAAAAACACTTATTTTTGTCTTCAGTTACTTATGGAAGTTAGAATTTATGAAATTTAGAAAGACCTAAGCATTACCTGTAGAGACACAAGATCTTTCAAAGCACCATTAGGTATATTCTGAATGTCATTTCCATGTATCATAAGCAATTCCAGTTTTGTGAGTCCTGCAAAGGAGTTTTCATATATAGACTGTATACTGTTAAACCTGGAAAAAATGACAAGTGTAGTTACATTTTACACACTGACTATCATGGACTGTAAAAGCAAAATTAGCATAACCTAACTATCAGGAAAAATTGGATGGACGTTAGTGCACTGTCAAAGGGCCAGAAGGTACTGAAAAATTTTTACAAGGCCAAGTATACTTAGTTCATGTTTACATTAAGATTTCTTTTACATTAATTTGTGGCACTTTAGCCATCATTTAAGACTAAGAGTAATAAATAGGCGTTTAAATTCTAATAGTTGTCAGTATGTTTTTCCATACAGCTCACTTTACGGAACGGTAATAAATTAATGGCCTGTATCCAATCAATGATGTTATGGAGCCTGGCACACTAGACATGCTGCAGTGTTGCCAAAACAGCATCTAACAATAAATGAATAAAAACTTGGAAAGAGGTCATTAAAAATGGATATCTCCCAAACAGCAAGAGATGCCGGAAGTCACATCCTGCTTAACTTACTGCTACAACATGTAATTGACTGCATCAACTAATTACATAAGATCTAGGAACTGAGACTCCAATTATATAATTTGAGCCCAGGAACTCCTTTTAGAGAAGTTATACAGAAAATCTACTTTTTGAAAACAACTCGGTTTCACTTCAGACTAACAAGGCAGGTTTTATTTGCCAATATGGAAGCCTTAAGTTTGGCGGCCTAGTTCTGCATTTGGGTTTTCCATATGTAGACACAAAATTAGACACATGAGCTCATCTGGGCATGAAGACTCCACATTAAGCATCCAATTTTAAGTATCTTTTCCTATTTTTAATACTTTCTTTCTAGACACGAAGGGAAGAGACGTAGAGAAATTTAAATACTTTGAATACGGAGGAAATACTTTTACATTCTCATCATGTTATCTAGCTGAAGATTCTGAATTTGTTAAACATTCAGACAAACGTTTCAATATTTTTAGTCCTACTACAGATCTTTTAGGCTTATAGCAGTCATCCTATTTAAAATTATTTTTACATCAGCCCTTCTAAAAAAAAAAAACTTCTCTAAATAAGAAATTTTCGTAAATTATTTCCAGCTAAGAAAATAATCTTTACCTCTTAAATATATAGCACCTTAAACCAGAAATATGCTAAAAGCTCTTCTCAAAAATGAAAGAAATGTAACAACAGATAAGTAAGACTGTTTCTTCTTGGGAGAGGAGGCAACTCAGAAAATGTAATTTGTAGTGATGAAAATACAAAAAAATAGGAAAGGGCTTTTATGCTAGCAGTATCAAAGAATGTATTTAAAAAACAGGATAAAACTTCCAAAATGCCTACACAATTTAGTAGCTTACACACCATTTTAAAAACCAATTTAGAAATAGAATTTGCTGTAGAATGTTTATGTATAGGGGAGAGGTAACTGATTATGTGTAGTTTTGAATGCAGGAGAAGGAAAGGGAGGGCAGCTTCCAGAGACAGGATTTATAAATTAAGATGACATTAGGCAGGCTTCAAAGAGGAGTAATGAGTCTAAAGCCATGGAAAGAAATGAATGTAGTTTGGATAAGATCTGGTACTTTTGTATGAAGTTGTAGTGAAGTTGGAGTTTGTAGTGAAGTTTGAAGTGAAAAGATTACACATTTTCAGTACAGTCACAGCCTACGGCGTTCCTGAGATATTAATTCTTTCAATTCTATCATATTTTCTCAGTTTCAGAGGCAGCAAGGTAACTAGCCATAAATGGAGGAGACCACACAATTATAATTTGTCCTACATGAGCTCTACTATATGCAAATAAAATGAAGAGGAAATGAGATCACTTTCCATAGTAGATTGTGTAACAGTTGGAGATCACAGAAACAAGGACATGGATTACTGGTCAGGCTGCAAAATACTTTCATTCCCAGTCAAGGAGGCACACCAGGCCACTGGGAGACATACATATTGGTGGATAGAATTTGTCCAGTCTGCGTTGCAGCTTCTTTGGCAACAACTTTTCAGTGAACCTGCTTAAATGACTCTCTTTGGTACAATGTGAATCACATGACTTTGTCTATGAAATTTTATTTTCTCAGAGGGGACCATTAATAACTAAGCTGATAGCAGATTGTCTGAAAAAATATGGAGAACACCCCTCAAACTGCAAAATGTTGTAAGGCTGACCCAACTGGACATTTGCTCTGTATTATAGAAATTACACAGTTATGTATCATTCCAGTAATACTGCCACTGATTTGACTATGAGCCACTGGGATGACTCAAAAATGGCATGAAAATACAGATTTCTGTAATACAGATTTACTGAGTACAGGGGCATTGTGAGACTAAAATCAGACTTCAGGTGGATAAAGTACTGGTGGAGACATTTTAACTGCAGAGGAGCAAATAAATCAAGGTCCCTACTATTAGTTATAGCATGATCAGTTGCAAGGTACAGGCCTTAGGACTGACGGAGGAGTTCATACCAGGTAGAGGGACAGCTCTGATATCAAGCAAAAGAGAACTGAGACTCTTTTACCATGCTATGTCATACAATGGCCCTACACAGCACTTTTGGGATATGCAGCCTACCAACTGTCCCTGCCTTCTCATCTCCTAGTCTGGCAGATGATAGCTGTGAGTTGGCAATACTACAATACAAAAAAATATATATATATAACTTCATGCTATGTTATTCCATGCTATGGAATAACTAGTCTGTACTGTATTGTTTTAATAGATGCTATTTCGTTGTGCTCCAAAATGCTACCTGGTTACATTACAGAATTTTAGTCCTTCTACATTTTTGTGTATCAGGTATAATAATCAACATCTAGTAGAAATCCCATAGTAGATTTAATTCAACACAGTTTTTAAACACTGTAAGACTGCATGTACTATTTGCCAATAAGAACTGACATCATCATATAAATATTCATTTGAAAATGATACAAACTTTTCTTTGAAACACGAGGGCTACACTAAAACTTCCTTCATGCCAGTAATTGCAGTGTTTGAAATACAGTGTTTGGAAGTAACCACCCAACTCTGCAATTCCACTTAAAAAGTACACACAACGATCCCGGTATGCCGCACGTGTGCGAAGCATTCCAGGATTCCACACCAAGGACATAAAACTGTTTGCTACAAAGTGCAATACAAACCCAAAATTGATTCTTTCCACATGTTTAGAAATCCTCGCTGGCACGGCTGCTAAGGACCGAAACGTGCAGTGGACTTCGGTGGGGACGTAGCAGGCGCACGGGTGGGGGCAGGCCAGGGCGCCCGGCGGGAGCCCCAGCGCCAGGATCAGCACCACGGAGAGCGCCCCCACCGCCGCCCTCTCGCGCATCTTGTCGGCTCGCCTCGCCTCGCTCCTCCTGGGTTGGCCGGGGGACACGACGGCAACGACGAAGGGAGACAGAGAGAAGAAACGGTGATGTTTTTAATCCTTCTGAAACGCTCTATATACCTCGAGATGCTCTGCAGCGTCCCAGAAGGTCTGTAGACAAGCAAGGCAAAGTTCAGCCAGGAAGAGTTTTTATTTCGTCCAAGTCCCTTGCTACTTCAAAGTCAGCTTTTTCCCCATAACTCATTTCAGTACCTATTCTACTAAAGTTATGCTGTCTCCTTATGGTAATAAATTTTGTAGGTTTGCTCTATACGCCAAGGGTAGCATTTGTCTCACAGAAGAATTGGAAAACTTCAAGGGAAGCGTCTAGTTCAAGCAAGTTGCCATGGCTCCCTCTACAGTCAATGAAGGAAAGAGAAGCAACCCATATTCACCAGAAGGTGAGTTGTATCAGGTGTCTACCCCATCATATAACTACCTAGAAATAGTACAAATCAACCTCCTTAGGTCCCTAACTAGCTAACTCACCTAGCCTAGTCGCCTAATTTTTAGACAGGCTTCTAACTTCCAGGAGGGTAAAATCTGGCTGAATAAATCCCATTCAGAATGCACTTGAGAAATGGTAACACAGAGAGAGAAAGAGAGTGAAAGGAAAGAAAGAATTGGCTGGACACAGATCTGGGCTCCGTCATGTACTGTGCAATGTTGGGTGTGCTTTTACCTTGTAATCTTAACCAAACAGGAACTACAAATGTTCAGAATTGATAAAAGTTGACAAATGATTTAGAAACATGAGCACACACCTCAGAGGAAATGTAAGCAAGAAAGTCTGTATGCATAACCTTGCCATGTCTATCCACACCGAGGTTCAGATTTTCAGAACAGTGCGTTTAAACCTGGACAGCTAGACTCATGAAGAGTCATCCAAAGAGGCACACTATGCTGGAACAGACAAAAAAATGCTGCTGGTATTGAGCTCCGTGAGCACTAGCCATTTCTGAAAACAAAATCACTTATCTAGACGTCTAATTACAGAGTAAGCAGCCTAACTGTAGAGAAATGAATTTGAAATATCCCTATTTTTATCTACCATCAGAGGAACTTGAGTTCTTCAGATTAAAGCCATACAAGAATGCAAGCTACTATTAGAAGCAGAAATTTAGTATTCTCGCTCTTGTGTAACAGCGTGACACGGAGGGAAAGACATTCAGTTCTACTAGAGATTATTAGTTCCATTAGTTATTGCTTTTAGTACAAAAGTCAGATTTTTTCAGATCCGCTAGCAACGAGACACACATTTTTTTGTAAGAGCATCATGTGCAAACCATTACAGTTCAAAGGAAAGGCTCATCGGGATGTAGAGGTTTCTCAAATATCTGTGGTCAAGTTAATGAGACACTTACCATTCTTTACAAAGAAAAATAGCCTTTAATTTGTTTTGAGAATATTCAGGTGCCGTCTTCCTTCACGTTCCCTTTAATGAAAAACCCCTTTAAAAAGCACCCTACCCCCTCCGGCCCCGTGCGGGGGGGGACACCGCGCCTCACCGAAGCAGCTCCTTTGTGCGGGCAACAAACACGCGACGGCCGAGGAAACCCCCCGGCGCCCAGCCGAGGCCGCTCCTTCCCACCTTTGCCACCGGAGACCCCGCGGCCCACGGGGCCCGGGCGGGGCC
>VXAA01000328.1:93264-109006 GCA_013399115.1 Anseranas semipalmata | reverse complement strand
TTGTTTTGTTTTGTTTTGTTTTTGTTTTGTTTTGTTTTGTTTTGTTTTGTTTTGTTTTCTCGTAGTGATATAGGTGTCCCATCAGTAAGCACAAAATAACCCCTCACCATCATCCCTATGGTGTGCTGTCACAATGCTGCAGAGACCCGTAGCCAGTCTGTATGGGAGAATTTCATTAGACTGCGTTAGACTTGAGGAGAGCCATGCAAACGTACGTGGGTGAACGGAAAAAATCTCAAAACCGGAATGGAGAGGCAATGACAATAGCACAGCCCAGGAAAAGGCAGCAACCCCTAACAAAATGAACCAGACTGAATGTGGACTCAGGCATGAATTGCCTCTTACCTCTAAAATCCACCAGAGAAGCAGAATTTGATTTTGGCAAGGAAAAACTACAAACACTAAATCATTAACATCCATCTCCCTAATTTCCCTCCTGTATTAGCAATTTTTTCAGTTAAAAAAAAAAAAAAAGTAAGTCTATTTCTGGTCCAGTGAAAAAGGCGTCACTCAGGTATACCACAGGGGACTGTTTTTAGCACCATCATCTATCTGGTTACACTGTGTATTTTTTGGCTAAACCCAATTTTCTGTTCTCTAGATAGCCAGTGTACCAGTTACCCTCATCTGTACTAGAAAAACAAAGAACTCAGTCTTCCCAGACACGAAAGAGTTACAGAAATCAGCATAGATCCCTCTCAAGCCAGAAAAATCCCTCTGGGTTTTGGCATGGAGCTTTCAAATTCTGCTATCAAGGTGAGTACATATAGTGAATAACATTTCATTCTAGACTGTAAGGCTGTGACAAGTGTATAATTACAAAATTAATAGAAAGATTGAGAATCTGAGTTATCAAACCATTTTTTGGCTCTGAAACCTGTAGCAGGTGTGACTATCAGAAAAGTGGAGGGGAAAAAAAAAACAACACTTCAACTGCTGGCGATAACCTATTGTACGCATCTGAATCTGGACAAGTCATATCTTCCAAGTGCACTAATAAAGATTCAGTTTCGGAAAAAAGCTCATACTAATAGCCATACTTTTAGCTGTGGAACTTGTTTTGAAAAACAAAAGACGTTTAGTTAGATGAAAACTGGAAATGTTTTGAAAAATTACCCCAAACTCCTTGAGTTCTTCTCCACCACAGAATGTTTCCACCATGCATCTTTGCTCAGCGTGTGATATTTGGTCTCTACCAGTGTATCATCTGATCCCCCTGACTTATCCCCATAAAATCACAGAGTGTAGAGCCAGTTTAAATGCAGCCAAGAGGAATTTGACTTCAGTAAGCTCTGACTGAAGAAAGCAGTAGTCAGGGGTCTCATGCTCATATCTATTTGAAGGCAACTTCAGTTCATCCCCACACACAAACTGATAGCCCATAATGACAGTAAAAAGGAATTATTTTGCCTTAATGTAAGTTTTTTTTTGAACAATTGTCAAAGAATTGATTTCCTTAAAAAAGATGTGCTAAGCTTTGAGAGCAAGTTTTTGAACTATATTATAAATATGTAAGAGAATACAAATATTACAGTGACATTTTAAAATAAGAGCATTTATAACACTAACATGATGTTCACTATCTTCAATGTAAATACTTTTTCAGACAAGCCAATGTCAATACCAATACATAGCTTGTGTATTAATAGTAAACACATTATCAGTTCATGAACTAAAACCGCGCTATTTTGACAAAAAAGACCATCCAGCTCTATTATAAGTTTACCTTATTCCAAAGTTGTACATTTTGACGGAATCCAGCTGAATCCAGTTAGAAAATTACGGGAATGAAAAATATTAAGGACAGATTTTTTTATTGCTGTGTGGCAGATAGAGTTAGGGAGTTAGCGGCAAAGGATTGTCCATGATAGGGAAGTGTTAGATGCTACATAGGCCTGGGCAGCACTGTGATCACATTATTTTTTCATGTCCTGAAACAAAACTTAGCAAGCTTGGCAACCTACACAGTAGTAGTTTGTAGGAAGTGTAAAGGTCTTTCCTTCTATGTTGGAGTGACTGCATCCATTGACAAGGGAAGACCGACTAATGTCATCTACTTGGACTTCTGTAAGGCTTTTGACATGGTCCCACACAGCATCCTGATCTCTGAATTGGAAAGATACGGATTTGAAGGGTGGACCATTCAGTGGATAAGGAATTTGCTTGATGACCGCACACAGAGAGTAGTGGTCAATGATTTTACGTCCAGGTGGAGGCCGGTGACGAGCGGTGTCCATCAGGGGTCTGTCTTGGGACCGGTGCTCTTCAATACCTTCATCAATGACATAGATGATGGGATGGAGTGCACCCTCAGCAAGTTTGCAGATGACACCAAGCCGAGTGGTGCAGTTGATACAACAGAAGGAAGGGATGCCATCCAAAGGGACCTGGACAAGCTTGAGAAGTGGGCCCATGTGAACCGAATGAGGTTCAACAAGTCCCTCTACTCTGCCCTCGTGAGGCCCCACCTGGAGTACTTTGTCCAGGTCTGGGGCCCCCAGCACAAGAAGGATGTGGACCTGTTAGAACGGGTCCAGAGGAGGGCCATCAGGATGATCAGGGCTGGAGCACCTCTCCTGTGAAGAAAAGCTGAGAGAGCTGGGGATGTTCAGCCTGGAGAAGAGAAGGCTCCAGGGAAACTTGATTGCGGCATTTCAATACTTAAATGGGTCTTATGAAAAGGATGGAGAGGGACTCTTTACTCAGGTAGATAACGATAGGACGAGGGGCAGTGGTTTTAAACTAGAAGAGGATAGGTTTAGATTAGACATTAGGAGGAAATTCTTCACTGTGAGGGTGGTGAGGCACTGGAACAGGTTGCCCAGAGAGGTTGTGGATGCCCCATCCCTGGAGGTGTTCAAGGCCAGGTTGGATGGGGCCCTGGCCAACCTGATCTAGTGTGTGGCATCCCTGCCTGTGGCAGGGGGGTTGGAACCAGATGACCTTTAAGGTCCCTTCCAACCCAAACCATTCTATGATGATTCTATGATCATTTTTAGTAGTTTGAAGTTTCAGGTATGTTTCAAGAAGAGACATTTACTGGTATCTAGACTGACAGCTGATGTAAATCAGTATAATTTCTCTGATGTCAGTCAAGTGATGCTGGGTTGCCAAGCAGCTGTTGCAGTAAATATAACTCCAGTTACATTGGTTAAAGATTTTACACAGTGGAAAAGGACATGCAGAGCAAATAAATGGTGAAGGTAATCATCCATGTCACTGTGATGTGCCATTTAATCTGTGGTACCTGCTGCTTACAAAATACCAAGTGGTAGGAAAATGCTGGAAAGTAGCAAGGGAAATAAAGTAGAAATATCAAGGAACACAGAGAGCACAGGATGAGTTTGTCAGAAAGCTGTTTCTGAAAGATAAGAAGATAAAAGGCTATTCACATGAACAATAACACGTGTGTTGTAGGAGAGTGATGACAGCAAACTAATGACATGCTTTTGGACAAGACTGGAGGCAGTGAAGGGGAAAACATGGATAACAGTTTGAGAAAGGGTATTGTTAGAGCTATTTTTCTTATTTCACTATCCTTCCTCCACTAACTCTGAAAGGCCTTGACTTTGTTCAGATCAGCAGCGTTTGAGGGAAATGTCCATCACTGTCACTAGTCTTGTAGTTATTTAGCTCACTTATGACCTTAGAAGCTACCTTCTCCTCTTGGTTGAAGCCAGCGTCGAAGCCGGGTGTTGGCAAGCTAATTTAGCACTGCTGCTCTGTCAGGGATTAAGTTTTGATTTTTCTAGGATTGTCACCAGTTTTCCTGCCTGCATATTTTTGACAGTTTGGATCAAGGAAACCAAATCAAGGACTGAAACAAAGCTTAGCAAGCTTGGCAACCTACACAATAGTAGTTTGTAGGAAGCACATCTATACCATGAGGCAGAGGTGGCATGCAGACATTCGGGCTGAATGTCTGGAGTGAGGGTGGAGTAGGATGAGGTTCTGGAGAATTTGAAGAATCATTTTTCTGTTAAAAGAGGAATTCTGTATTTACATTTTAATAAAGTCACCAAGTGCATTTGTAGTAGCTGAGAACAAGTAGGGAAATGTGGTATTATTCACATTTTACAGATTTCAGTATAACCTAGTCTTCAGAATAAGGGACATTACTTAACTCATAGTCTTATATATCTTACTAGTCAAGTACTGTGTTTTTTAAGGTAGTGTGGAATTAAAAGTCCATGAATGATATCGAAATGGGGCACACAAACTGAAAACTGTAAAGCACAAAAATCAGCAGGCTTTCATCGTCTTAAATCTGAGCACGTTAGAAAATTAAGACTACAGATAACAAGCAATTGTAATGAAAGATTGTTCTCTTCTATAGTTGGTATAGATCAGTATGGCCAAATGGAAAAAGTTTGGGGGAATTATCAAGGCTTTTTGCATACATTGAGAGATAAATGCTACTGGTTCCTGAGAGTCCCCATGATTACTTTTATACTATTTAAAGCAAGTGGTTGAGAGCATCAAAGAAGAGAGATGGTGTCTGTACATCCATGTGGCTATGCTTACGTAGGAAAGTTTGTGTCTCTTTCCCCCTATGGCCCCATGGTTCACTGACTGATTTTGTTCTCTGAACCTTCTAGGGCAGGGATCGTTTCTGCTGCACCCTTGCAGCTGCAGTTCCAGAGTATCGCTGCCCTCAGGGAGTGCTCTTCTCCTACACCCTCCTTTAGACACCTTATCTCCTCCTTGCCTTTAGGCCTTCCTGTTTGTGGTTGTTTTGCCATCGCTTAGCTACTTTTTCATGCCCGAGCTTCTGCTTCCTGACGTGTTAACATGTACTGCCATATCCCACTGTCGTTGCTGAAAGAATAGCAGCACGCGGCATGCAACTTCCAGCCTTCCCTCCTCTGCTAGCTCCAGCCAGTGCCGTCACTCCCACGGGGAAGAGCGGGGCTTCTCTCTCAGCTTCCCTTGTGAAGCAGCCTCGTGGAGGAAGGAGGAAAAGGGAAATCTCTGAGCTTATGTTTATTGAACAGGATAGACTTTCCGAAGCTAAAGACAAATTCTTTTATTTGCTGTGTGTCAAAGAAGACAGGAGTAGACCATCACAGTCTCCCTGACAGATATACCTATACCTGACGGACAGTTTGACTTTCCCAGCTGTCTCCTGAAGAGGAGAATGATGGAGCCCAGAAGACTGAAATCCAGTGAGTGGTACATATGGGGAAAAGCAGCTGTTTTTAAATGCCTTCAGTTGGCACTGGTAATAGATTAACTCTTGCTTTTACTACTTGGCAGAAAATTGGGAATAAATTTATTCGGATGAATTAGAACCTTGTTTAACTTCCAGCAGAAAAATGAGGAGTTCTAGAAAAGTTGATGGACTGCATTCAATTTTATGATGCAGAAAAACAAACTGTTAACTTACAGAAATAATACCCGTGCCCTGTTGTGACTTGTTCTCTACTTGTCTTCAAGCCCTGAGTGTTTGTATTGGGAGAGCATGCTGACTTTAGTGCCAGTGTCAGGGTTTCCTTTATTTGCTTTTAACATTTCACATGTTTGTACTGTTGTGCCTGACAAGTTATATCACAAACTAATAGGAGTAAGTGATGATTAACAAAAATAAAGAAAAACGAGGGTCAGCAGTGTGGGAGGGGAAGCAATGATGCAGGCCAAGTCTCACTGAGGTATGCAGAAAGCATAGACAGCGGAAGGAAGGGAGTTAGTAACACATCACATTACTGGCCCACCTCAGCCTTGGTGGGCAGTCAGCTGGCGCAGGCGAAACAGAACCGTTTCTTTAGCCAGAGCAAACAAAGATGTCACCCGACTGTCTGTGCTTCCCGTGCCTTTGGGTATGTCTGGCGGGTGGCTGCCGCCAGACTGGAGCCCTATGGCTGTGGATGCAGGCCAGCTCCAGACGGGAATTGTGTCGCTGGGTGAGCTTGATCCCGTGTCTGCCTCTCTGCAGAGTTTGTTTGCTTGAGCGCCGTGCTGTACTAACACTGTGGCACATCACACACCTCCGGACTGACTCTCATCTGGCATCCTCTGAGCACGGGCCAGACAAGCGTTCATCTGCACTGCCACAGCTACACAAAGCTCTTTGGCTTCCCCCAAACCAGTGCATTTGGACCTGGCTTATCTGAGGGGTGATCTGGGTGAAAACTTGGAGGGCAAATCCATTCCTCATGTTACCCCCGGAGACACAGCATTGCTTTACCTTTGTTCTCTAAATGACAAAAGAAAAGAGCAGTACATGATGTGACCCCTGAAAGTACTAACAAGCTAAGGCATTTGAAGATGCACTGTGACGAGGAGGATGAGTGAAAGCCTCTGCTGAGACCTATACTGAGAGACACCATTCAAGGAAGTAGATGTAGTTTCCTCTTAGTGAGTGTGCTTTTCTCTGTTCCTCTCCTTCTGTTCCTGTTTTCCCAGTGAATGGTGCGAAGAGGAAGCTTTTCTTTTAACTACACAGGATACCTGTATCAGACTGTTAATTACCTGAGGTTAATAACATGGAAACCTTTGTCTGGCATTTTCTGTGTTGCTTCCACACCTCTAAAATGAAGCATAACAGAGTCACTGTTTCTTCCTTAAGTTGTCAGCTAAAGAATTAACCAAGGAAAAAGAAATTATTCCCTCTTTTCAAAATAAAAGCTGAAATAAAAGAGGGGATGAGAAATTTACTTCATTTGCTTTCCTTCCTTAGCCAAGAATCCAAGTTTATTAAGGTATTTAAAGAAAAAAATGCAAGAAGGCTCTAGAGCAGTGTGCAGTAAATATTCTCCACATGATTCTCCTTCACTTTACTGGGGTGACTACGGGTTGCACTGTATTATTTGCCATTGAAAACTGTGAAATGTTTCTCCACTTCCTCAGTTTTAACCTTCTCAGGTTAAACTGTTTAACTGTTAAACTGTTGTTCATCTGATACTGAAGGACAACATTTCAAATTGTAAAACATATTCTTCCTTTGTCAGTCTGCTGCCAATCCACTGCTCAACTGTGCAAGTTTGTTCTGCCAATGAAACACAGACCCAAATATTCACCTCTTAGTGGTAGGCTTCCCTTTGAGATCCGTGTCCCGTCTAGACTCTTTCTGATGTATGCTTGAAACACACTACAGTCTGCAGTCACTTCACAGTACCTCACTCATAAGCACATGACTGTTATGCCAATGAAATTAGCCTCCTATTAACATGGATTATCCTGATATATAATCTTTTTTTCATAAATTTAACAAGGTCCTTTGCAAAACTAGAGTTCTTCCCACTCTTGCTTTCGCTGGACACCTACTCTAGCATATCAAGTTAGAAACCATTTTCTAGCTTCCAGGTTTTATCTATCCCTGCTTTTGCAAACACTCTGTTTATTTAAACAAGTCCCTCTCCTACCCTTTTTGGTATTCTCATGCATGTGTCTGCGTCTAAAGCTAACAGAGAATCACTTCAGACTCACTGGATTTTACATGCCTGGAGGCAAGCCTGAAACCCTGAAGTGAATGCCCGGAAGCATGGTCACTGAGTGTATTTATCATAGCACTAAGGGTAGCCATATTGAAATAGGTTTTGAATAGTTGGTGCCAGGTAATGAATGGCACTCTAGTGAGCACCAACCCTGGAGGAGTGAATCTCTGAGAAATCATGAGATGCATCCTGCTCCATCTCTAAAGATTCCTATAAGCCACAGGCATCTTAATGCCCTCTGAACTGAACTGAAGAAGGCAAAACCAATGTTTAGTTTTAGAGGTTAGAGGATTTTAACAACGATTGGTTATTTTGATTCACTTACATATAGTCTTACAGAATGAGCAGTCATAATTGTTTTGTTTGTGAGCTGTGTAAATAGCGTAACAGAACATGGACGAAGAGAAAAGACTGGATATTTTCCTCATGCTCAGCATGTCAGGGCAGGTAAGGGCAGATTTAGATACTGTTTTGCTGTATCTTATCAAGTTTTAAGTACTTGGTAATAGTACAGCATTAGACAAATCTGCACGATACAAATGACTAAGTGAAATCCAGTGGACCAGAATATTAGAAATTAGAGTTTATATACAGTGTGTGCTTTTGTATTTTTGTAGCACATATTGCAAACATATGTTTAGTACTACCAGGCTGCAAGCAAATTATTTCTGTGAGCATGGGACAAAGGGCAAGTGAGTGGCCACTTCACTACCTTATTCCAGTTTACTTATCCACGTCTTTAGTTATAAGGTGCTGAAGTTATAAGAGCAGTTTGAGTTCAAGCAACCTACAGATCCCATTCCATACTAATCCCATGCAGTATGCAACTTCAGGGTCCTTCTAGGAAAGTGCCCACATTTGATTCATCTTCCTGCTGGTACCAGGTAGGGTAAAGAAACACACAAAATATATGGCTGCTCTAATAACCAGACATAGCAAAAGTCCCAGCTTTCTCCCACATTACACACCAAACAACACTTATAGGCCATATTTAGGAGAGGGCTTAAATCTATCTGCCGAGATGTAGAGTTCAGTTGGAAGTACTACATCAATGTATTTAGAAAAAATATTTTGAAAAATAAAAGATAAACAGGTGGATAAATTTAAAAAATATTTCTTGTTTATTACTACCTGTTTACTATTTTCCTCAAGAAAAAAACTGTATAATTCCATAGACTTTTACATTACTGTAGGTTTTTACCATTTATTTGTACAAACTTATATGTAGAACATGTTCCTTACGGTGCTCCCATTGAATCCAGATGCAGGGATTTGGCCTTGCTTTTGTAATTGTTTCCGTTATAAACCCCTATTTCAGAGTTCAGAATTTGGTTATAAAAAGTGCTTCCAGAATATAATTTGGCATCTAAGATATCAGTCAAGGAACATTTACTGCTGGTTTGATTTCAGTGTGGCTTTTTGAACTTACAGATGTGTCCAAAGAGTATTATCCATGCTTTCAGATATTTTAAAGATTTAAAGTACCTTTGACTAGCAAATGGAAATCATCACACTATGATGAGGAATGATAGCATCATCTTTAGCTAAAAATACCATAAAAACCCTAAGTGGTCACTTGAGTTTTTTTCTAAATAATAAGAGTATAGTTACTTCATAACAGGCTTGCAGTAAGGGTAAATTGCAGCCTCGCTGTGCTCAAGTGAATATGCTTTTCCATAAAGAAAGGTAGGAGGATCCAAATTCCTCAAGCATACTGACTACACTGTAAATAGTTAATCAGGCAAGCTGCTGATTCCAGCTATATGGGCTTCAGCCTTTTGGGGCTCACTGGAGATAAACCAAGCCAACCTCAACAGGCTTCTCTTGTGTCATCTTGTTTGAAGACTGCATGGAAGAACAACTTCCCTGGCATTTGGGGAATGTGAAAATTTTGTCAAAACTCTACCTGAGATCTTTCATGTATTGTAGAGCTTAAGCGACTCAGGGGCATTGAACTGGCTCTTTGACAAGAGTCCAAAATCAGCTCTATATACAATGAAGGTAGGTCTGTTTAATGAGTCACTCCTCTTTATGGTGGTTAAGTAAGTTGGGTCAGGCAGGTGGTGAAGCCCACTTGGCATGCTCAATTGCTTCTTCCTGGCATACATTAAGTTGCACCTGGAGCAAAGAAGGAATTTTCTGGTATTGCTGCATTTCATCACCTATAGCAACTGACAATAATAATAATAAAGCTTTTAAAACATCTTCTTGAGCTTTTCTTCTGAGCTTTCAAGATTTTTATGGGACTTGAATTTGCCCCTGGAAGAAAGTTCCTGGTCACAACCAGTAGGAGAAACAGTTGAGAGTGCAGTACATTTAAAGAGCATATTTCTTTATGTTGGAAGAGGCAGACGCCAGTATTCACCCAAAAAGCCAATACTGTTAAAGGCAAAGACTGGGGAATGCATAAACTAATTTAAGATTGTCCATGTAAAACAACAACAACAACCAAACAAGAACAAATTCAAACTTTTATCATTACGTCTGAAAATCCAAACTTCATAACTGTAGCAAGAGATAAAATGTTTTAATTCTTTCTACTTGGCACAAAGAACTGCTCTGGTACTAAAAGGATATTGAACATCAGAGGAACGCATAAATGTCATGCATAACCACTCTAATGATTATACAATATCTTCACGTATGAAAAGCTGGTGCACATAGCTGTGAAAGCTCTTGAATTTCTTAGGTTCCCCAGGTTCCCCTCAAAATCAATGGGAATCAAGAGTGAAATTACCAAGTCTAGATTAAGCCATTAGCACTGTACTTGGCAATTTCACTCTTTCTCAGGTGTTTAAGTTTAGGAAACTGAATTCAGCATGTAATGACTGCAACCAACATGGGTGTTTGTGTCTGTTCAGCATTTGTTGCTCCGTGTGCTTTTGCCTTGAATGTTTCTAGTTGACATTATGATCTATGACAGGCAGAAACTAACTCCATGGTTTGTCTGTGGACCTGGTGAGTTTTGGCTGTGAAGAAAGATGACTTCATGCACTGTGGTTATCAGGTATAGTAGTCAGTTACAAAGAGTCCCTGTTGCTAAACAGACTCGTATTATCTTAAGATTTTCATAAAAACCACTTCTTCATAATTAATGTCATCTTTAAAGAAGAACTGATAAAGAATTATCCTGATACGAAAGATTCTTATTTGGGGTGGGGTGGGGTAGTTAACGGTAGTGCTATCCAATTTGTGTGACTAAGAGAAGTATCAAAACAACTGTGCTGTCTCCCAGGCATCAGATAGTCTCTGGGAAATCCTGATTGCTCTGAATGACATATTTTGAAGATAATCAGCGAAGTATTTTGTCTGTCAGTGCCTGAGTTCTTGCTTTTGTCTGTGGTAAGAAGCGATGACAACACTAATGGCAAAAGATGGTAAAAAGCTACATTCCCTACATCACTTTGTATATTTGTGCAGGGTGCCAGTTGGATAAACATATTGTTCTTAACTCTCTCTTTGACACCCAACAACAACAACAAAACACATTTTTCTTTCTGTTTCGATTAGGCTTTTATACCACAGTCCTCAGTGAAGTCTCTCATAACTTTCAAAATTCATGAGCTTTAAACAACCTCAACAGAATTCCCACAAAATTTCTTGTGAATGAAGGTCTCTCCACAGAAGACCCCCTTTTAGTTTCCTTTCCCTACTAAAAATAATAATAATAATAAAATAATAATAATAATAATAATAAAGGAAAATACATAAAATAAAATAAAACAAAATAAAACAATTTAAGGACATTTGATTTATTTCTTCACTTTGCTTGGATGTTTTAGCCACTGTTACTCAGGGAGACAGTCAAAGTGCACTTGGCACCTTCTCATGGAGGAGATAGAGTCAGAAAGAACTACCCTGGAGCCATGAACTGGCTTCCAGGAAGTTTTGTCATATAAGCTTGATTTTTGCATTGTTCTGGAAGGGTGGAGCTCAGAAGGGCTTTTGAGATAGAATCATAGAATCATAGAATGGCCTGGGTTGAAAAGGACCTTAAAGTTCATCTAGTTTCAACCCCCCTGCTCTGGGCAGGGTTGCCAACCACTAGAGCAGGCTGCCCAGCGCCACATCCAGCCTGGCCTTGAATGCCTCCAGGGATGGGGCATCCACAACCTCTCTGGGCAACCTGTGCCAGTGCCTCACCACCCTCTGAGTGAAAAACTTCCTCCTTATATCCAACCTAAATCTCCCCTGTCTTAATTTGAAACCATTCCCCCTTGTCCTATCACTATCAATGTGTGTAAACAGGCGTTCCCCCTCCTGTTTATACGCTCCCTTCAGGTACTGGAAGGCTGCAATGAGGTCTCCCCGGAGCCTTCTCTTCTCCAAGCTAAACAAGCCCAGTTCCCTCAACCTTTCTTCATAGGAGAGGTGTTCCAGCCCTCTGATCATCTTAGTGGCCCTCCTCTGGACCTGTTCCAAGAGCTCCACATCCTATGAGATATCAAAGCAGAGAGCAGTTTGCTAAGTTTCTAGACCCTAGTTTCATTAAAATATATGATGATATGTTAGATGTGCTCTGATGTCTCCACAGGAAAAAATAATTTGGCTAGAAGTTTTAAATCATATTTAGGTGTTCAGATAAATGTTAACCCCAATTTTCTAAGGTTCATTTTCACCTTGGACTGTGGAAATCTTTGGTCTTTAGCCCTTCTGAAAACCAGGTACACAACATTCTGGATTAGGAGCTTTTGCCCAACAATGTTTGAAAGTGTGGATTTTCTTTCATAAGTGATTTTACAGGGTTTTAGGCACGTGGCTGTCTTTGATTCTAACAGGAATGCAGTTTCTCAGATGTGGATTTTAAACCATCTTCGCTAAGTTTATAAACTACCTGAGACTGTCTGAGTGAAGCTGTCTGTGAATTAATTAACATGTTATTGTTCCTTCTCCTGTTCAGACTTTTTAAACCTTTTCCTCTTCTGAAATCCTCAATGCTCCTGTGGAGGTTCTGAGAACTGGAGAGCAATTTTGGCCAGCCAGCAATAGATTTGCTGTTCATAAATAGCTTTCACAGGAGTAACCTAGATACATCCATAGCTTCATGAAGCACAGGATGAAACCCAATAATGTATTACAAAAAATGAAATAATAACATTTTAAAACTATTACTTTTCATCCATAAGTATGGTTTATATACTAATTTTCATCCATAAATCTTAAAACTCTTTATAGAGTCTCTGGTATTTCCATTTTAAAGATGTCCAATGTTCAAGGTGCATGCCAGGCCAGTGGTAGTATGAAGCAATGAATATGGGCTCCTGAATGCTAGCTTAGTTCAACATCCATTAGACTGTTTTGCAAGTCTATTTAATACAGTAGGTATTTTAATACAGTACAGTGAGTGTAAAGTAAATGCCGAAAGGAGGTAAAGTACTACACAAATGCTGAAACTGGGAACCTTACTAAAGCTTGACCAAAATTCCAAGTTTATATAACTTGTTCAGGCAAATCACTGCATTAAAAAGATCATTAAAAGAGATAGTAAATAATCAAAACACAGAATAAGCAGAGTATAAAATCCAAGTACGTTTTGTTATGATTTGAAACTCAGCAAATTGGGAAAAGAGCATTGAAGACAGCGAGTCTTCAATCAAAGAAGAAGCGAGTCCTTCTTCTGAGGACAGTGAGTGTACGTATGTTTTTGTTTTGTATGATGAGGGCAGCATTCAAACTGACTGCAAATTTTTACATGGAATATTGCTTTACTGGAAAATGCTGATTTGCTTAAACTGTTTGCAGGAACACAGACATGTCTGATGGATGTCCCTGGCTCCTCAGCAGAGCCTTGTCTCCAAGCTTCAGCATCACCAGCAGACCACCTGGAGGGATATTTCTGAGCCAAGAACATGGAAGCCTTGAGAGACCTGATCTCCCCAGTCCTTGGCTTCTTGCAGCTCACTTGATAATGTGCCAGGCATTTTGATTCTGGGGCTTCTCAGAGCAATTAGGGCTCCAAGGCTCCCCAGGTCCATGGCAGCCCACCTGGAATATAAAGCTTTTGGCTACTATAAGTTGGTCTGAAAAAGTTAAGAAAAAACTCAGTATTTTTCTTGGACTTTGAAGTCCATTTCCCTGCTGTGTCCAGCAGCGTTTTTTGTTGTTGTTGTTGTTCAGCAGATATGGTTTGACTGTTGTAAGACCAATGTTTTCAGGTTGTGGCAGCATTAAGTTCAACTTCTTTGTCATGTCCCTGTTGGTTGACCCTTTATTCTTAAATAGGACCAAAACTTTAAGTTTAAGAGAGCAAGTTTAATGCTGGCAAGTGAATTATAAAACAGGTCTAAAAAGGCATTTTCTGTCACATTTAGAACAACCAAGATTATGTAAAAGATCACTTGTTACCTGTTTCAAGATCGTCATCCTGTGAGAGAGCTGTCTGCACCCATTGCCTCTGCAAGTGAACCTGCACTGACGATCTTAAGAAAAAAGCCAAAATCAAAACCAAAACCTAAGTAATTAAGAGTATCATAAAATCATTTTAGATTAAAGTCTCCATTGCAGATTCCAACAAACACAGCATTTTAGAAAGACAAACCTGATTAACATCATAGCTTGCTCTTTTTTTTTTTTTTTGAACTCCCAAAGATCTCTGAACATTTGCTAGTGAAATCTTGTCCCCATTAAAGTCAACAAAAAATTTATTATGACTTTAGTGCATCCAGGATCTCCTCATCTTCAGTAGGGGTTTGTGGCTGTTATAACAGAATAGTACCAACCTTCTATTTTTGTCATGTTTTCTTCTTTCAAAATAGAAACATGGTTCAGATCTAATTGGAAAGATTAAGCGTGTCAACAGACCCGTGTTTGTGATATATCTGTTTAATGATCTTCCCCCTGGGGTTCTTTTCTATTGCTTAATGTTGCAGTGTTCTCATGTATGTAATGTACTCAGTGATTAAATTCAGCATTTAATACAGGTCTGTAACATATGATTGACCAGATGGATCCAGTCCAGACAGCCTCTTTTCCCTTTTTCTCTCTAGTCAGGTACAGATTCTTGTTTTTAGGAACTGTATGTTTTCGGAGAGGAAATTGGGCAATGGGGAAGCATAGAGGAGGAAGCTGCTTTCAAACACATACATAGGAAAAAGACAAATGACAGAAGGTGCAGCTGTGATTTTTTGACATTTTATGCTTTTTGTCAAGGGAATGGCAGCACAGGAAAGATGAATTGTTCATAAATTTAATGGAAGCAAAATATAAGCTGAGTATCATGAATTGTGAAGTTTAAGCATGTCACTCTATATTTATTGAACCCTGTTGAAATCTGTGGAAAAATTAAATCAGTTCTTGACATATATCAAGTAGCTGCTTTGTGATGGTTTCCTGTTGGATGTATGACACTGGAATTTTGCATTTTTTCTTCCACGATTTCCACTTCTGCCAGCACTTGGACAATGATTGGAAATTTCTTTTCCAATCCAGACTTACCTTCCCTGTGACTTTTACAAGCAAGCACACGTTCATTCCCAGCTTAGACTGCGCTGCAGTGCAGTACTGACCAAAGGTGGAGATAGTAAGAAGGTGGCCTATGCCTACTTGTCACTTTAAGTGTTGGATAGATCTCTTCTTCTTGTGTTATGAGGACACTGGATCTAGGAATGGTGGGCCATACAACGGTGCATTGCGCTAACATATTTTCAAGGGCTGCCTTTTCCTACGCACAACCTGGGTGCTCTGAGCCTCACTCCAGTGGAGTGTCACCTAGACAAGTGTTTGGAAATGGGTGGATCCCAGGCCTTGACATAGCTATCCTTAATGTTAAAACTTCTTCTCATCTAGCCATGTAGATAAAATGTTGGGGCCCCATTGCAGTGCTATACTAGTCATGGCAAGAATCTGCATTATATGCAAAATAAGATACTCCATTCTGTTTTAAGCAAATGAGCCAACTCTCTGCATGCTCTGTTTTAGATCAAGGCTGGCCTTAACATCTAGAGAGAACTGCATAGATGATAAAAAGAGAGGAAAAAAAAAGAAAGAAAGAAAAGATCACACAGAAAGGAACAGAGAAATGTTATGGAATAGTTGCGGGAATGGCTAATCATCCAATTTCAGTAGAAATATTTTTTTCACACAAGTATCAAGAGGTAATAAACCAGAATTTAACTACTTACAAAGCAAACAACAATCTTAGTGATTTATAATGTCATTCCTTGGTCATCAGCTGGAGAGTTAAATTATCTAGATGGGATACACAGGGATGTGGGATTACACGTTGCTTTCTTCCAAGCTATATGAACTCCATGTGTTAAAATTTCCTTGAGGACTGCATTGTGGTTAGGCCACTTCGGTGTTTTTTTTTT
>VXAA01000328.1:37262-77186 GCA_013399115.1 Anseranas semipalmata | reverse complement strand
TTTTTTTGACTCTTTCCCCCATCCTACTGGGGGGGAAAGAGGGGGGGAGGCGAACAGCTGTGTCGTGCTTAGCTGCCTGCTGGGTTAAACCACAACAATTGTTTTTGTTATGTTTTTTAGATCTGAAGAATTTAATAATGTACTGTCTACATTAGTAGCTCACTATCTAATGGCTACCGGCTATCATCCTTTTTTTTGTACCCTGACAGCACTTCTACAGTTTTCCATACAGTTAACACACTGTAAAGCTGAAATTTAAATCATTATGGCAGCTATGAACAGAGCCAATTAACAATAAAAATTACAACACAAAAATTCCATAATCAGCAGTCAAAGCCTTCTATTTACTTCCAATGTGACCAAGAAAGTAAGGGAAGTCAGCAGATACAATATTAAGAATTCATCAAGTCATGTAGGAGCCTAATTCTGTTTTCAGAAAATCATCTTAGTACTGCTGGACTCCCGTTCTTAACTTCTTTATGCTCTAATGAATATTCTGCATTTTTATTCACATGTTATTGTGAATGTTTCCATTCTACAGTATCGAGAAATCTGGATTATGCTGGTTAATATTCTGAGTGGCAAAAATATACTTCCTAATATTATAAAAGCATAAATAAAAATTCTCTGTTGATTCAAAGAATTGCTGGCACTGAAAGCAAATAGAAGTAAACCAAGCAGATTGGACGTTATTATACCTTAGACCACTTTAGCCTGCTCTGCTAATAACTAGAAAAATCAGAAATAATTGTTTACTATATTACTTGGATCACTGGGTAGTTTTCATCTTTCTGGCTACTCAGACATTGTTTTAAAGCATCCCATAAGAGAATTTATTTAGCATTCAACTTCCAAAGCAAAATTCTCCTTGCAACAACATTATTCTTTTACCACTGTCTTGTTTCAGAGTAGTTTGTTCCATTTAATGAAAACATAAATGTAATAGTATCATTAGTGGTTAATGTAAATTACCTGCTAATTAAATAAATTTTCCATAAAGACTTAGGACTGAGAGACGGAAATACAAAAGCTGTGAATTCTCAAGGGCCAACCACTATGTGAGATTAACCTTTATAAGACATGCAGTCCAAATCAGAGGAAGAATATCACCAGGATGACAAAAGATGAATAGTATTGGATTGAATAGCCAAATTTATTTAAAAGGTGTACATTTCAAAATCCTGAAAGATGTGAAACATCTGTTTAACTTTGAGCAGTGTCAGTTGTTCCCATTGGTTCAATGTATGTTCTTACATATGAACTTTCTGATTTCTTTGATGCTGCCCTTGGAATTAATAAACCTTTTGGATGTGTATCAGGTTTATGGGGCAATGTTTTGGTAGCAGGGGAGCATGGAAGGCGGCTGCAGGGACTTGGGGGTTCGGGTGGACAAAAAGCTCAACAGGAGCCAGCAGTGTGCACTTGCAGCCCAGAAGGCCAATTGTGTCCTTGGCTCCAACAACAGAGGCATGTCCAGCAGGTCAAAGGAGGTGATTGTCCCCCTCTGCTCTGCCCTCTGGGAGAGGGAAGCTGGTGTTAGTTTGCAGTTAGTCTCTCACTCCTCTAGCCTGCTATTAGCAATAAATTACATTAATCTCCCTACACTGAGTCTGTTTTGCCCATGATAGTAATTGGTGGGTGATCTCCCTGTCCTCATCTCAACCCATGAGACTTTTTCCATTGTATTTTCTCTCCCTGTGCTTTTGTGGAAGGGGAGTGAGAGACCGTGGTGGGCACCTGGCAACCAGCCAAGGTTAAACCAGCACAGGAAGAGATTTGTTGGCAGAGTTAGACTGGGATAAAAGATCCTCTGCAAATAGAAAAGAAGTTGTACTTACTGCTTTTATGGGCATAGTTCTATTAAGTAGATATGTTGGTTATATCTGTGGTTAGGGATGATTATATGAACACATACAATCACTACTAAAAGCTTTATATTTATCTGGTGTTCCCTCTGCATGGTCTCATCTCCTCTCATCTGGTATATAACATGAAGTCATGTAACTTTAAAGATGAAAACAAAGTCTACATTAAAATCAGTATGATATTAGCTGGCTAGGAGAGACTTTGGCAGCCACTGCTAATTGAACACTATAGAATTTTCTACAGAAGTGAGTCAGAATTCCAAAGACTATTTGCCTGTATCTTTGGGATTAAAAATAACCTTTTCTGAACACAATTTATGTACAGGGTGGTTTACTTAATTGTAAAAATAACTATTCAATTTCCAATACAATTTGTCCTTTGGTGCATGCCCAGTGAATACAAATGCCTTGCTTTGCCTTCAGACAAAATCTTACTGGTTTAGGTATTACACTAGCCCAGATTATTTGCTCGATTTTGTTGGTGAAATTGATGAGATACTCCACCTCATTAATGTCATCAAGTCACTACCTATAAAGAAAATAGATTTTAATAACTAGTTTCAGGGGGAAAAACACCAATTAATTAAATTAAAACCTGTAGCTTTGGAATCCATCTGTCTGTCTGGTGGGCTTCCAAAATACCCAAGTGCAACAGTGGTTTTACAGTATCTCTGGAATTCACACTCTCTCTTTCATTCTGTCACCACATGTTCATTTGTACGAAGCATGTCAGAAAATCCCCAAGGGGGCTGAAGTAGCTGCTGGTAGCTCTCATAGGCAGTTAGAGATATTCCAATAGAGATATTCCTATAGAACTCCAACATATCACATATTACCTGTACTATAGAGGGGAAGAAAGACAGAAGGATGTCCTTTGTTTTAAATTAATGTCTTTGTTCCTACTCTCGGAAGCAGTTAGATGTTACTGTATATTCTCTTCTACTTCACAGAGCTATAGTTTGGATACATTTTTGGTTCCCCTTTGCTTCCAGAATTGAAATATTAGGATGCATTTCCTGTGAATGACAGAAATCTAGGGCTAAGTAAGTGCTAGGTGCAGTACTGAAGCCACACCTGTGGAGAGCATTTCAAGCAATATGAACAATGTCTCATATGCTGAGATACAAAGAGAGGAAAATATGAACATGATTATGTTCAATAACAATCTGGAAAACATTTGTTAAGAGTCGTTACCTGATCAGAAATTTTGAACAAACATCTACCCAAGATAATTAGTACGATGTAGATTCTGATTTTCTTACTACTTTTTACTACTTTTCACTACTTTTCAACAACTTTTGTAGACCATCTAGGAGGACACAGGGTTGAGGAGAATTAAAACACAAAATGAACAGTTGAAAGAAAAAGTTGCAAGTCTCAAAAACAATTCAAAATGTGCCATGTAAGGGAATCTTCACTCTATCTCTAAATGATAAAAATATTCCAAGCAAATCCTTCAACTGAAATACGATCACTGGAACAAGTGCTTTTTTCTTCACTGTGAATTTTACTAAGATGGCAATACAATGAATTCCCTTTCCATATTCATACGAGAAAAAGATGTCACAAACAGATGATTGTTCTGGTTTCTCGAAATTTCTAAGAGCAGCTTGATCTCAAAGCTTTATTTATAAAATCGAGACTTCAGTTTTACCTCCGCTTAATTTGGAGATTCAGTCAGAAGGGTAGAACAAGCTTCATTTAGAATAACATCCAGTGATAGAATGTGTAATATTTTCTATTGTAACAGAGAGTAATAGAAACTGTTACAGGGAAAACCTTTATCCAGTGAGCAAAGCATTCCCTGTCTCCCAAAGACTTCTTCCTTACAATATGCAGATCCTTTGTCATTTTCTGTGAGAAAATATCACAGAATCATTTAGAAAAAAGCTATTCTAATCTCTTTGCATAGAGCTACTGGCCTGCTGAAACTCATCTTGCAAGAAGAGTGAGGGGAAAACTAGAAAGATCCACACTCCCATGATATTCCACCTTAATACACTTCACTATTTCTCATCTTCTGTTTGAAAGAAAGAAATGACTGAATTCAATAGTGTGGTTGCATCCAATTTTGTCATTCCAAATCAGGTACCTATTAACTTAGCCAGTGTGAAAACACATAAGTCAATGTGTAGGGAACAGTATGGTACTGTTTAAATGAGCAGTATTTTTGCCAGTGGCTTCACTGTGGGTATCATTTCACAGGAAAAATAAAAAAATAAAGAAATAGAAGAGTTTA
The DNA here is from genome assembly GCA_013399115.1 of Anseranas semipalmata. Taxonomy (NCBI): domain Eukaryota; kingdom Metazoa; phylum Chordata; class Aves; order Anseriformes; family Anseranatidae; genus Anseranas; species Anseranas semipalmata. Next base: position 73,082 of record VXAA01000328.1, on the reverse strand, counting down.
CTATGTTAGAACCAGCTCCCTCTTTCTGCCTTTTCAAAAGCTATTCATATTAACTTGTAATGCACTAACTTGCACTAATATTCATATTAACTTGTAATAGGATTGCCATGCCCTTGAAATTGGCCCTGAATGTAGGCAAGTTCTGGAGTAAATACCTGTGTAATTGTACTAGTTTTGATGATTCCAAATATGTAAAACACTCACAGACATGTCTTAACTAGTTAGTTAAATGAGTAACTCTATGGCAGGTTTGCTTTACTGAAGTAGTTCAAGCAAAGGGCATGAAATAGTGAATGTGATCCACTGAAACTTAAATTCAAAACATACAGTTAAATTAGGCCCTAAACACAATTATATACAGCTACTATAAATGAAATGCAGGATATACTTCACTAAGTGTTGCAAAGCAAGCTGAAGAATAATCTGTGCAGTACTGTGCAAGTCAGACTTCATTTCTTGGCAAAAGCAATTCTGATGGTCTCTTTACTGGAAATAGATGTTGCGTCAAGACAAATTGGACTCCTGGTGAGTAAGAATTAAGTCAGTGCTAGCCAGTTAAATAAAATGAAATTTTTCCAGTCTGATACTTTTCACTGATTCAGAAAATGGTTTTCAGGCATAGCCTGGATATGATATGCTCCAGGAAGTATTCAGCACCAACTGAAACTACAGGTGTAGGAAGAGGAACAATAATAGTCTTTCATTATATCCTGCCATTCAGCCAGATAGGTGACAGAGTACTTCATAAGCAAAATATGTTGTTCACAAGCAGAGGAAGGAATTTTGTGAAATATATCTCTAGGAGTACAATAATTAATCCTGAAGAATGGTATTTTCTTCTCCACACATACAACTTACTGCAGTGAAACAAGATTCGTGTCCATGGCAGATCCCTCCATTACACTGTCTCAGGGAATTTGCTGAGGCTGAGTGTCACAAGTCATCACACCTACAGAAACTAGTATGATGAGACTTTTCAGCTACAGATACCCATTATTAGTTGGTCCTGCATGAAAGTAACAGCACAAGTCATAGAAAATTATTTACTTCTATACAATCCTGCTGTAGGGTTCAAAGAAGGGAAAAGAAAGCAGGAGAATCTGCTATCCTAATACTTCTGTCTGTCCTCAGCTTGCTTTATGATATTTCTTTATTACTATTATTATTTGTGATTTACTACAATAAGCTTAGCTTTCATATACTGAGCTGAAGTAGTATTTCCAAGCTGTCTGTTATGTGAATATGACTAAAAAGAAAGATCTTTTTTGGTAGCTGCCATTTCTACTTTGTAGAAAGTGCCTTGCTCAGATTTAGTAATTTCATAAATGATTCATTGACAGAAAATTTACATGGATGTGATTTAATTCCCATTGGCTAGGAAGAACTATTTAGTGACAAAATGTGCCAAGATGTTACAGAACAATGTTAAACTTTATTTCAGCATGCCTTTGTCAGTCTCACAAAACACAGATACTTTTTGCCCTAAATATATCAGATTAATATGAAAAGATACAGTCCAATCATTTCTTTGTAATTGCTTAAACTTCCTATATCAAAAATAGCAATAAGAACATTTAGAACAGTCACAATTTTAAAATCTGAAGTTTCAGTGCAGTAGTTACTAGTTAACTGTTAGTAACCAGTTAGCAGAAATTTCAGATCAGGTATCTGGAAATGTATAGCATTCAAATGGTTCCAGAGAAAGCAAGATGTTTGCAATAAAACCAAAACAAAAGCAGCAACAAGACATGAAAACTTTCACTAGTTGGAGGATGCTGGCCATTTGAAACATATTTTTGAAATGACTCAAATCATTTTCCTAATGACACATACCACTGTATGCTTTTAAGGATTTCTTTTTCTTTATGGCAGCAGTGATGTGAAGTAAGAAAAACATGAAGCATGTGGAAAAAGAAACAGATTGCTTTTTTATCCTTGACTTATTTTCCACCTGAAACTATGTTCCATACTTGGAACAGTGACTCTGTCCCTGGAAGTTGCTTTGAGTGTTATGGTTTAAAGAAGTGTTGTTCACGTAGAAATAACTTTAATGTGTAAATTTTAGGTGACCAAATATGGAAAATGGTTGAAGTGTGAAGTTACGCAAACAGGATATACACTGTCACAGGAGTGCCATTGACCATGTGTTGATATAAGAACGCTACCGAGCTTGATCCAGCCATGGGTTAAGGCTGTAAGGGTCTACAGTTTCTGGCTCTGAACTAGGCTAGAAGGAGCAAAGAAGGATGTACTGAAGGATTATTTAAAGATCACACTGGTTATTTAGCATAGTGCTCTGGAACAGAAAGCAAACAATGCCACAAAGAGCAGGATAATATCAGCTAGCTGTCAGGCCTTCTTGCTTGAGTGCAACCATTGTTTTTGTATAAATTCATACATCTGACTAACTCTAAAGTGACAACAGAAGAGAGGAAGGTGCTTTAAAGGGATCTCAGTAAGTATTTCTCACTATTGTGCAAGAAAAATTACAATGTTTTGGCCAATAAATCATGAGAGACCAAAGAAAAATTAGCTTTATTTCTTGTATAAGCCTATTTTGCATATATTGCCTACATACCTACATGTACACACACACACACACTGCTTATGTCTAAGTCGTACTCTGAATCCTTATCTGATGACCAGTAAATGGCCCTTGTTCTCATGTTCCTTCTCCCTCCCTCTGAATGTATGAGGAGCTTGACACCACTTCTTCTTGCAGTGTGGGCAAAGCTATGCTGAAATTGCAAAGCCTCCACCTGGGACACGGCTGTTAGTCAGTGCCTCTTGGCTAAAACAGCTGTGTGAGCTCCTCTTTGTTCTGCTCCAGAGCAGCAGCAAACAAGCTCGTTTAAACCACAGGTGGCTGACTACTGCCTATACCCTGAAAGGCAGTGGAAGAAAAGCGCTAGCAGTGGATTCAGAGGCAAGGCTATACCCCGATATTATTGAATTTTTCTTGGCACTGGAAAAAAGGAGGTGGACTCATACAAACCACCAGAAATTGCAGCTGAAAGCCAGCCAGCCACCTTTGAGCAGAACTTTGTTCCCAAATGCATCTTACTTTGGACACATCAGAAAAGAGTCCATGCAGTAGACCCTGGACTCTGAGCATGATTGAAACTATGCAGCATATGTTTAGGTGTGTGTATTTGAAATACAGATCCCACAATAAACAGAAGAAACAATAAAAACAAAACAAAACCATTGAGGCAGACAAACATTTCTAAGCAAAAGGCCATTCCTTTTCCACTGAGTTCATTTGTTCCTGTAAAGGGAGATGGCTTCTTGGGGAGTATGAAATGCAGGGTCAGGTTCTGACAATTCAAATCTCAGTGGATCTAAACCAGTTCATACCACTGGGTAATTTGGCCCTGGAAAATAAGGTGCCAAATTTAGAGGTGACATGGGATTAACTTGCTTTTATAGCCTTAGGTGTTTTTTTCTGTTTGTTTTTTGTTTGTTTGTTTGTTTGTTTGTTTTTGTTTTTGTTTTCTCCTGATAGCAATTTAGAAAACTCTACCACTCATTTATCTTGTGACTATTGACTTAAATTATTCAATCAAAATTTTCTGCCAATTGCTATGGGTAATTTCTGCTACTATTTTAGGCATCTCTGGATTTGTCCCAAAACATACTATTTTGTTTTCAAACGCAAATATTTTTGAAAGAGAAATAATTGAATTCAGTAAAGGTTTAAGTTTGTCACATTTAATTTTTTTCCATCTTAAACAAATTTTAGAAAAGACCTAGAGGAAAATTACTTTTATGGTTACCAACATACGGAAACTTTGGGCTCTGGAAAGATCACAGAAAGTTAAAAAAAAAAAAAAAAAAAAAAAAAAAAGAAGAAGAAGAAAAAAGCCTGATTTATAAAATACAGGTTTGTAGAGTCAACAAAGCATAAAAGTGCATAACAGCCATTTGGACTTGATATTAAAATCCTGTTTGAGGTTGCTATTTATGAAAAAAAATATATTGAGCCAATAAAAACAACAATATGTCAGTAACATAGGTAAATTGCCAGCAAAATTCAGTGTTCATCAGAAAAAGTTGTTACAAAATATTTTATGGGAAGTGTGAAGCCTATATGGTGCTATTTTTTTTTCTTGCAGAAAATTAGCACTAGAGAAAAGTAGACTTCAGTAGAGATTTTTTGACATTGCAGAGTTGTAACCAAGAGACAAATCTGACTTTACAAGATTTTAAAGGCTCCACCTTCCAAAAAATCCCTGAACATAATATATGATTTGTGGTTTTATTCGCCTTCATGCTTAATGAACAAGCTGTAAAAGAACATAATTCTTTTCATACTTCAGAAGGATAAGAAAGTAAATGTCTTCATTTGTCAGCATCCATCAATGAGAAAAGGAGAATTAAATTTTCAGAATTGTCTCTTGCCATGAAAGCTCTTTCCACTCTTTCCTGAACTTTATCTACTTTTTCAATGCTTATTAGTCTTGCTCTCCTCAAAATGTGCAATGTAGCAAACATATGTCTAGTAGAGACTGACAGAAAGGGACTGTTTTATCTTCATTGCTCGTATCTTTGTCTATTTAGTTCAAAAATCTGCTCTGTCTTTCAGTAGTGCATCCTGGAGGTCACATCGATTTCTCCCAGCTTTATCATTCCCTACATTTCTTCCTCCCATTGAGGATATATATATATATTGGATTATAGACTCCTTCTCATTCCAGAATTACTTCTTTCCAAATTCGATCCCATGTGATTATTTTCTGCCTGTGTTTCTTCCCTGTTTGTACACCTTTGCATGGTTCCTCTGCATATGCCAGTTAGGGCAAATTACTATCATCTGCAAGCTCTGTCAATGTGCTGTTTACTTCCTTTTGGGGATCATAAGTGAAGAAGATAACCAGGAGCAGATGTTATTAGACACCTCTCTCTGATTCAGTGTGCTGCTGTTTATCATTATTCTATGTTTACAATCATTTAGCCAGATTTCAAACCACATTACAGTGTTCACAGCCAAGCTAATTCAAATCAAATGAATATTTCCAGTAGGTTTGCATCAGACAAAGTATTAAATATTAATGAAAACCTAGCAACCCCACAACAAGCCCTTCTCCTGATTACAGTAAGTCTCTGTTTGGAAAACAAGTAAGCAACAATTCAAGAACCTTTTCATTCTTCAGGCAGTTGAAGTGCAAAAAGAAGTTTCTGCATTGTGCTTATCAATTTGTTGAAACTTTTCACATCGTAGGACATGCACAGACCAAAACTTAGAGCAGTACAATGAGCCCTGTTCTGGCTGGGCCTGAACAGTTCCTGAAAGTGTTATGAATACAGATGCTAACAGCTGCTTTCACAGATATGATGGTGTAAAGGAATAGATATTATTTCCTTGCTACTGCTAATATAAATATCATTTCCATGTGCTCTGTTCTGTGGTGATCAGCAGCATGGCTCAACTCTAATCAGCCTGAAATGTTCTCTTGTTGATGGAAGTAATTTCAGCTTAATTTGGATGTGAATCATCAAAAACATAAGCTTCTTTTAGAGTTATGTAAAAGATAAGAACATTTTGGAAGGTGATTCTGACCTTCCATAGTTGCTAAAGAGAGGGAAAAAAAATGGGTAGGGGAAGGTGTGGAGTAAAGGGGTTCTAGATGAATGACCTTTTAGGTTTCCAGCTTTTACATACGCTCTGTTCATTGCTAAAAGTGAGAAAGAAATTCCGGGTGTTGATACTGGTCATAAAGATCAAACAAGCAATGCAGACAGAAAAATTACATGATAATCTGCACCAGCTGGAAATACACCAAAGTACAATGGCTGAGATGTGCTGGTGAGCTGCTAACTTTTCTCTGGATAAAAGTGGAAGAGGAAAAGAGAACATATTCTCTAACCGGAAATGAGAGAACATCCATGCATCTAGGTCATTTTCATAATAGGAAAAAAAAATGAAAAAGAGACAAAATAGGGAAGAAATGAGGCTACCAGCTGGGTGTGGTTGTTTTGAGTTGAATCATAAAACCATTAAATGCTTATTTCTTCTGAGAAGGGAAACAACAGAAAGATATCTCTCCTTTCACCAGATGGGAGAGAGAAAGAAGAACAGTGACTCAGGAAATGGGAAGCTGAAAATGTCTGAGTAGTCCAGATGCAGAGGAGAAAAACAGAAAAATATCTTTTCAAAAGGATTACTTTTTGATTCAGAGACAACCAAGTCCTAAAGCAAGATTTCCCCAAGGCTTAGGTCACTGTATTTCCATTGCTTTCCACAGAAATATGTTTGTTGCCTTAACTCAAGATTTATATTTTGTTGCATTCAATTATGATTTTATGTAAAAAAAGGTTTAAGTCCAGATTTGTCCATCCAGTTTATTTAGAAAACTATTAGAATCTCTAATTAGATAATTGACAGGAACTGTTCAGCTGAAATTTAATATATATATATATATATTTCTTAGTTTATTCTTGGATTATTCTTAGGATAAACTAATAACAAATAAGAAAAAGACTCACTGTAAAGATGCTATTAATAGCCTGACTTTTAAGAAATCATTTAGCACAAGAAAGATGTGGACCTGTTAGAGTGGGTCCAGAGGAGGGCCACAAAGATGATCAGAGGGCTGGAACCCCTCTCCTATGAAGACAGGCTGAGAGAGCTGGGGATGTTCAGCCTGAAGAAGAGAAGGCTCTGGGGAGACCTCAGTGTAGCCTTTCAATATTTAAAGGGATCTTATAAAAAAAGATGGAGAGGGACTCTTTACTCAGGTAGATAATGATAGGACAAGGGTGAATAGTTTTAAATTAAAAGAGGATAGATTTAGACTAGATATTAGGAAGAAATTCTTTACTCTGAGGGTGGTGAGGCACTGGAATGGGTTGCCCAGAGAAGCTGTGGATGCCCCATCCCTGGAAGTGTTCAAGGCCAGGTTGGATGGGGCTTTGGGCAACCTGATCTAGTGGATGGCATCCCTGCTCATGGCAGGGGGTTGGAACTGGGTGATCCTTAAGGTCCCTTCCAACCCAAGCCATTCTATGATTCTATGATTTAAACTGTAGCATTTTCATTTTCCAGTTGTAAAAGTAAAAGTCATCATTCATTGTAGTGTAACATTTGAAACTGATGGAGTTTCATTAAAATGACTTGGCCTAGGAGATTTATCCCTATCATTTCAACATTATAGCCCACATACAAAACATTTAGAAAAAAATAACAGGAAACATTTGTAAAGCAACACCAACAAATTTCTTTGTTCTCCCTAGACAGTAGCCTAAAAGTAGAAATATGGCTGTAGGATTTACAAACAAAATGAAAACTGGCAAGGATATCAATCTGAATCCCTTTTAGACAATTTGTCTCTTCCTCTAGGCTCATAAAAGTGAAATAACAACCAGAAACTCGTTATTTGTGGTAAACAAAAGAGAGCTGACGAGTCTAATGCTGTAGGAGTGACTTTCTTTTTCAATGTCTTCCCTTCACTCTAGGATAGCTTTGGGCAGAGGTTGCATGACTGGCTCCTGAATTTTACTCCATCCACCCCCTCTACTTAAAAAATAACATACAGACATTTATTTAAATGTTGCCTGTGAAGTTATGCCACAGATTGATATGCTAAACAGGAGCAGGTATAGAGCCAATTTTATCTGGCAGTTCTTCTGCCCACACCCTTGTAGTTTTAACATTTGGGAAAAGATTTTTCTCTTTGATGAGGAGAAAATGATGCATTTGTTTTCAGATGACAGCTCAAGGCTCAGTTATTACATATAAATCTCATCTCTGCAATATTTTGGCTTCTGATGGTTTAAGCAAAATTGTTTTGGCTTAGAGTGGATGTTGACCTTATGAGGGATCAAGTCCGCCTTCTTGTTGTTACTTGTAGTGAGCGCATATTTTCTCTATCTCTTGATACTCAGTTAATGTTTATCTTACTACCACTGTACTGAGAGGATTTTATCGGGGTCATACATATGATTCTAACCTTACGAAAAGTAAAATTTACATAGAAACAAATGACCATGTTATTTATCTTTCTTTCTGATGTCTAGGAAAGAATAACCTTATGCAGATTGCTTAATATAGAAAGTGATTTTTTTTGGCAATATTCAAACTACATAGTTTCATTGATAATGAGAGTTACAGATGCTTACCATTATAGACTGCATCTTCTAACTACACAAATTATAAGAAGTTACGTTGAAATAAGAGAAAGAAAATGGTATGTAGCAGCTATCTGACCTTTAATGCAAGGCCTATGGGTCTATGAATCCCTGGGGGAGAGATGGCGGAAAAGATGCAGCCCTGGTGGAAATTCCTTCTTGTAAAATGTTGTAACACACCAGCGTACACATAAAACTACTGGGGCTAAGTGAATCATAGCTTTCTAAATCTTTGTGTTTCAGACAGCAGAACTAACAGTATAGTGTGTGACAATAATTAGGGACTGGAAAAAAAAAAAAAAAAACATATTTCTTCTTCAAGTGGGTAGAATGTTTTCCACAGCCTCCTAGATGGCCCTAGGTTAGCTTAGCAATCAGTCTGGTCAAAAGAAGTTATAATGTCTTTCAGAGTTTTAGTGAAAAGCAGACATGTTTTTCTTCTACTATTAGACAGTGATAATAACTTGTAGCCATCTATTTGCAAAGACAGCAGAATATAGACTAATAGACATAATTTTGACTTTTTATGAGTGAGGAATATTCTTTGTATCTGCTTGATGGACATAAATATACTGTGCAAAACACGGGGCACTTCCATACTTCCTGGAGCAGGACTCCAGGTCAGAGACCTATTAAAGTATGCTGCAGAGCCAGGCAGTGCTAAATTTCCACTGCCTTTCCATGGAAATCAGGAAAAAAAGAGGAACTGTTGAATACCAAATTCAAGGATTTTTTTCCTTGATTTTTTGATCTAAACATAGCTATAATGAATCACTGGATAACTGAACTGAAGTGGCACTATTTTCATAACGAGCATTTCTCTTTGGAGAAGCAGCAAAAGAAATAAATACCTATGTGAGACACAAAACATCAGAAGTTTCCACAGGGCTGATTTTTTTTTTTTTTTTCCCAGAAACTGGGATTTGGCTCAGGGTGCAATAATCCTCCTGAAATGCATAAAGCCCAGGTCAGTTCTCAAACAGTTGTGTCTTCTGGCCTTGTTAGGGAATGGGGAAAAGCCCTGTGTGGTTAAGCAATCTTAATGAAAATACAGAAATCCAACTAATGCTTATCCCTAATAAAGAAAATTAGTCAGCAATGTAAAAGCATCTTTTCGTTTTCTGGGGAAAGACTTTTCATGACCTTTTAACCATTTTTTAAACAAAATTGTTATGCAACCTGTCATTACCATAAGTGATAAACAATGTAAAACATTTGTTTAAGACTAAACTTTGCTGGACAACATTAGAAAAAGCAATAAGAGTATCGTGTAAAAATTATTGCAAAAAACATACCATTTCAAAAGCACACGTTTCTTAATTCCAGCATCTTTCTGTGTTTGCTTTTTAAACCAGCAGTTCCTATTAGAGCAATCTTTTTCTGGGAAGAGAAAGTCATCTCATGAGGTTTGCACGCAGAGGCAGCTGTTTGCCTCTTTGTCACAACTCTGAGATGAAGTGTGCAGTGGAGTCGCTGTCTCTAACAAGCTGCGCGAGGGAGCACACTCTAACGTGGCTTTGGCACCTGTACAGCGTGTATCCCTTCTGGAGCCCACCGCTGTATTTGTTCTCAGTTTCCAACAAAAGGCATCTGCAAAACAATTCATAGCCTATTTATTCTTGAGAAGTACAGGGCATTTAGAGAAAAGTACAAAGAATAGCACAATTAGAATAAAAACAAAGAATAAAGTACAGAACAGACCTACACAAAAGAAACTGAAAGGTTCCCCGGCCACTCTCCCCCGGTTATCTCCATGGCTGGAAGAAAGAAATGGTTTTTCCTGTTCACTCTCTATCCTCCTGTGTATGTTTGCTGGCGTGTTGCCTTTCCACTGGCATGTGTTTCAGTCAACCTTCTCTTCCCAAGGTCTTCAAGATTTAAAATCTCTTTTCATCTTTTATGCAGGTAATCTATTCAATTATACACCAAATAAAGATGAACAGTTTGTTCTCTATTAACTGTATTAACTCTATTGTTCTCTGTTAACTCAGCTTTTGCAGTTTTAATTCCTTTGAAATTGTTTATAGCAAGTCTTTGCCATTTTTCTCTTTTTTTTTTTTTTTCTGTTTAACTTCTCTAAAGGGCTCTTCAGCCTATCACAAGAAACCGATCATTGCCAGAACATACAGTGAACTGCAGTCCACTTCATTGTGCAGTCTCTGAGAGCAACACTATTTTCTCTTCCTCTTCAGTCTCCAGCATCTATGCCTTTAAATGCCCCATAAGGGACATGCAAGAAGATTCTCAGTTCTGCAGTGCCAATCAGGTCTACGTTACATTACAAACGTTAATCATGGTGAGTGCTTGTTCCTGATTTTTAGTATGAGAAACGCTATGGAATTTGGTGTGAAAATTTCACAACTGTGCCTATACCATAGTGGCACTGAGTATATGTATATATATATATATATATATTCAGTATTTTACAATATGCAATTCTGAATTTCTTCAAAGAGATTACAGTGAGAATAGACCATGCAGCAGGCAAGATTGTTTTTGATTAAATGTGTGGGAACAACAATGATTGGGGTGAGAATTCAAAACAGCGAAGACTGTTTTTACTGCAGCTCTATTTAAAAGGTTTAGAAGGCCTTGTGCATACAGGCAAGAAGCATGAGCTGTGTTGCTTTCACTCCTAGGCGGGTAGGGACTGGCAGGGGATGAGCTGAGCAATTTGCTTATTTGAGCTAAACAAGAGCATTATGCTGACAACATGTTGTATCTCTGGCATTTGCAAAGGGTTTCTGTTACATTATGCAAATGGATTGAAAGTGTGTTTCTTACTATTCTGCCACTCACTGGGTAGAGAATCAGTGAAACAAATGCACATTGAAAAGAAGGAAGCATAGAGGTGATGACAAATGAATAAGAGACAAACACTTTTAACTAAGACAGTGTTGTGAATACAGATTATTTCACTGATAATTGTTGGATTTGTGCCCTCTTTTTCCTACAGCTTTTAAAGTGGTGCATTCAACATTCATATCTCCACACAAGGAGTTCATCAGTTGTGGCCCCTTGTTTGGTTTTGATGGCAGAAACTGCTGAAGTCTTGATTTCAGGTAGCTGCTGTCAAAAAGTCTTGGGATCTGGAAATTAGGTTACATAGTACTGGGCTGGAAAGAGAATATACCCAGATTGCCATCAGAAGACCTTAACCCGCATCCCTCCAAACTGATATTTGCTAAAGGGGCTTCTCTGAGGCCTGCCTAGAATTGGTCTGGTGTTCCCTGACGGAACTACTGAGAAGACAAAGAGCATTTTGACTGTCCTTTCTGCAGAGAAAATGCTTTACCATGGCATAGCAGTCCTTGTTAGCATTGACAGGTAAACAAAATTGTATTGACCTATTCTTTGAGGTCTCATTCATGACTTTGTAACACAATACAGCTAGAAGAAAGAAAATGTCTTCTCAGCCAGTTCCTTCAAGACATCGTGGTCCTTGCCAAGCAGACAGCTTGTGAAGGCTGGCTCTATGTTACTACCTCACTTTGAATTTGCCATCTGATCATTATTGTCTCTGTCCATATGTCAAGACAACATTGTGTATTATTTGGCCAACTGGGAGTCTGCTGAACAGTGGTAAAAGGTCTGCATAGGACAGGGACCATTCCTGCTATGCAGTCTCAATGCAGCTACCTTGTTCTGGAAGGGAAAAGAGGTCAGCTGTATCGACATGCCAGTCACTATCACAGCCACAGAATGGTCCCTGGCCCTTTGTATTTGCTACTATGGATAGAGCCATCCAGTGTAATGACTGAATGGATGATGTTGTCTTCTAGGCAAGTACCTTATTTACATACAATGTACACTTTCTCCCAAGAACTAGGTTAAACCATACTTATTAAAGAAAAAATCTCATCAAAAACGTACCACGTGAAAGAGTCGACCTGCAAGGCTTTTTCTCAGTATAGTTAAATTGCCTGGTAGGAACATGAATTCTAAATTCTAGCTCATTTTGTATATCTTCAGTTTCCAGCTATTGATAACATACTGTGTCTGTGTCAGAAAAAAAATGAAAATCTCTATGGTATCGGTATTTTTCATGTGCAAATATTAAAGTAACCTCCCAAATTTCTCTTTGTCTGTTTTTAACATCTAAACCACTCTTAAAATTGCACTCATAATCAGATTCCAATAGGGTGAATTTGGCTTTTCTAGTATATTGCTATTGTAAATGTATAACATATTACATTTATCATCTGAGCAATCTTGAGTTTAGAAAATGTGCACAATACTTGCCAGTTTAAGCCTTGCAACCCAGAAAGAGTTGATTGTCCTGATGAGATGCATCTGAGGGTCCTGGGGGATCTGGCAGAAGAAGTTGCTAAGACACTATATTTGAGAAGTCAGGGCAGTTCAATGAAGTTCCCATTGACTGGAAAAGGGGAAACATCACACCCATTTTTAAAAAGGGGAAAAAGGAAGACCCGGGGAACTACAGGCCAGGCAGTCTCACATCTGTGCCCAGCAAGATCATGGAGCAGATCCTCCTAGAGACTATGCTAAGGCACATGGAAGACATCTTCGTCTCTAAATTGGAGAGATGTGAATTTGATGGATGGACAACTCAGTGGGCAATGAATTGATTGGATGGTCACACTTAAAGAGTTGCAGTCAACAGCTTGATGTCTAGGTGGAGACTTCTGATGAGTGGTGTTCTTCAAAGGTCACGATTTTTTGCTGCTGACATGTACAGTGGGATCAAGTTCACCCTCAGCAAGTGTGCGGACAACATCAAGCTCTGTGGTGCAGTCAACACATTGGAGGGAAGAGATACTATCCAGGTGGTCTGTGACGGGCTTGAGGGGTGGGCCCATGCAAACCTCAGGAGATTCAACAAGGCCAAGTGTGAGGTCCTGCATCTGGGTCAGGGCAATCCCAAGCACAAATAAAGGCTGGGCAGAGAATGGATTGAGAGCAGCTCTGAGGAGAAGGACTTGGGAGTGCTGGTGGTTGAAAAACTCAACATGAGCTGGCAAAGTGCACTTGCAGCCCTGAAAGCCAACTGTATCCTGGGCTGCATCAAAAGAAGCGTGACCAGCAGGTCGAGGGAGGTGATTCTCCTCCTCTACTCTGCTCTCATGAGACCCCACCTGGAGTACTGTGTTGAGCTCTGGGGCACCCAGCCCAAAAAGGACATGGACCTGTTGGAGTGAGTCCAGAGGAGGGCCATGAGGATGATCAGAGGTCTGGAATACCTCTCCTAAAGACAGGCTGAGAGAGTGGGGGTTGTTCAGTCTGGAGAAGAGAAGGCTCTGGGGAGACCTTAGAGTGGTCTTCCAGTACCTAAAGACGGCCTACAAGAAGGCTAGAGAGGGACCTTTTGTCAGTAAGTGATAGGACAAGGGGTAATGGCTTTAAACTAAAAGAGAGTAGGTTTAGATGAGATATTAGGAAGAAATTATTTAAAATGAAGTTGGCGAGGCACTTGAACAAGTTGTCCAGAGAAGTTTTGGATGCCCCATCCCTGGTAGTGTTCAAGGCCAGGTTGGATGGGGCTTTGAGCAACCTGGTTTAGTGGAAGGTGTCCCTGCCCATGACAGCGGAGTTGGAACTAGATGAGCTATAAGGTCCCTTACAACCCAAACCATTCCATAATTCTATGGTTCTATGATTCTATGATTTTATGATTCTAAGCTATTTCAACGTCAAAAATATGCTTTCAAAATTGTTTACAGAGGCATTCACAATTCTTTCTGTTAAAGAAAATGAGACATTTTAAGAAAAAGATGAACAGATATTTTGTCTGATCTCTTTAACTGCAGTCCTTTAACCAGCATGTCAGAATAATTTACTTTCCCTAAAAATCCTTGCCAAAATCTTTTTTTTTTTTTCGAGCACTTGCTCCAATTTCTACTCTTTCTATTATATTTCATTTAATATTTTTTTCCTCTTTTCAAAATTGTACCTAATTTCTACTGGTGCAAGCACTTTCTATAGTGTATGTTTGCCGCTCCCTTTATCTTGAATGACCTTGTTAAATTTTTGAACTCTGTTAAAAAATTTACATTTCTTAGGAGATGTTCTCCTGATCCTTTTGTTTTTTTCAAAGAAAATGGACCTTGTATTTTAAAACATTTGGAAAAAAAGCTAAAATTCTTCATTCCTTTTATTCTCTGCTTAATGTTGAGCTGTTTTGTTTTTCTTTTTGGCTCCTTCCTTTATTCCCTGTCATTCTACAAGGAAAGAAGAATTTGTAGAAAGTTCAATGAGAAGAAACTCATGGAATTTCCCTTTTCCTTAGACTCTTTCTGTGGAATTTATGATAGGGAACAATGATCCAGTCCTCTCACCAGCTGCCTATGTTGGGTGTGGAGAAGAGGTCACATCTGGAGGAGCATGGTAATTTTAAACTTGTAAAGTTCAAACTCCATGGAAACATTTTCACTCGAGGAGGTTAAACATGCTTGAAGGGCAAAATGCTCAGCTGCTGGCAGAAATTCATGCTCCACAGAGAAGCATGATAAAAAGGCTAACTTTGTTATCTGCTTTCTATTTATCTCACCAGTCATCTTTTGCACATGTGGGTAATCAATGTATCACCATACCTGTTGTGTTTTTCTTGAGCGATAGGTCAAGAAAGTCTGACTGGGTTCTGTTTTTTTGACTTTGGGGAGGTTCCAGTAGCCTTCGTCTTCCAGCCTATTATTATTATTATTATTTTTAGAACTAATTTACAGGTAGCTTTCACAAAGAAGACATATCACAGACATTTTTTCCTGGCTGTCCTAAGATAATATCAGAATGCAAAACAATAAGCATGGTTTTCATGCTGGCTAGATACATTATGTTTATAATTATTATTACTTAGTCACAGTCAATTAGGATTTTAATATGAACACACAGCATCTCCCCAGATTGGATTTGGAATGTAATGCTAAGTACTGGTCTAGACTTAGAAGATTTACTGGCTCACATCAGTCTGTTAGCTGAGTGATATATTTTGCTGATGGAGCTATGCTGGAAGAAGGCCTAGGAGTTACACCAATAAAGTGTCCTTTTGCCAGTATAGCTTTTACCCTTCATTTAAACAAAAGGAAAACCTATGTCAGAAAAAAATATTTTTTTCTTTTTTCTTTTCTTTCTTTCTTTTTTTTTTTTTTAATGTTTTGGCTGCTGTGACTACACTAGTAGGGTTTGTTTCCAGTCCCTGGGGCATCACAAGCCTATGGGCTGGTGGAGACAGAAGTAGACTTGTCTGTAATCTTGTCTGACCTTATTCCCACAAATTACAGCACACACTGTCACACCTGCTTTAAAAGCCATCTGGGCACGATGACTCTCCAATAACCTGGGAATCATCTATGGAATAGTTTTACTACAAGAGAAAAGCAGTTAACAATTTTCATCTGAGCCCACAAGAAGTTCTTTTTTAGTAACAGCTGAATAGAAAGACTCTTGGCTTTTTGCTGAGACACAGGAACGCCCCAGCAATGCAGTCTCTCTAAACCTAACCTCTGTTTCACCACAGAATTCTGTCCCTCCCCACCCCTGCTACCCCAGTTTTACTTTGATGCAATTAGAGCTCATTTTACCACTGCTTTAAAGTGTCTAGACAACCTCATGCTCATATAAACACTCCAACACTTCACACCGTTGCTTGTATTGTCTTACCTTTGTTCAAATTTTGGCAAGCGCATATTACCCCAGAGCATTTGCTGGATCAGATTTCATAATTATGTCTGGTTAGGTTCTAAGCCAAGCAATCTTTATCCTTGATAGCAGCTGTTATCCTGCTTGGGTCAAGTAAGCTATGATTTCCTATCTTCCTTAAGCTAAAAATGTGCGTTGAATCAAAACTAACACAGGTGAGCACAAGGTCTGTATAAAGAGCTGTAAGACACCTAGAATTATAAGTATCTAAGTATAGTTAGATCATTATCAGCTAAATTGTGTGCCTAAGGATCAAACCCTTTATTAATTTTCTCAGGCACCTAGCTAACATTTTAAGCTACAAGTAGTGGAAAATAAATGCTCTTTTTCAAAAAATATATTGGTATTTCCTACTTGAATTCAATTTTAATTTTGAATGGAATTCATCCCTTGTTTCTTATTCTTGTCAGTGTTTGTTTTCTTTGGGGGGAGGGAAGAGGAGATTTAGGTAGCTGAAGACAGTGATGCCATTTCTGAAAATAAGGGTAGATGACTTTGCTTTCTGAAATATTGCCAAAGATAACTAGATCAGAGACGGTTCACCCTCTTCTTCTTGGAAGTGATTTATGAGACAGAAAACAGTATTTAATGAGGTCAGATGGCCCTAAGAAGAGCAATAACACAGTTAAGCAAAATAAGCAAAAACAATAGGGAAATCTCAGGGAATTGGACATATATACATATCAGAGAGAGTAACTAAAAGGTCTGGTGGAAGAAATGAAGATCCAGAGCGATGTTACTGAATAATGCATCTTATATA
This sequence comes from Anseranas semipalmata, assembly GCA_013399115.1. Classification (NCBI taxonomy): domain Eukaryota; kingdom Metazoa; phylum Chordata; class Aves; order Anseriformes; family Anseranatidae; genus Anseranas; species Anseranas semipalmata. The sequence goes on along the minus strand of VXAA01000328.1, from coordinate 56,539 downwards.
ATACTTTATAATTTCAGTTTCACTTGCTCAGTATTTCATATCAAAGATTGTGTACATGACTGTTCAAGCACAGTGTTTGTTTCATGTATTTTTGAGCCCAAAACTGTACAAAATTTATTACGTTATTTAAGATTCTGTTGCACCAGTACATGTTGGGGGCTACCCAGCTGGAAAGCAGCTTGGTAGAAAAGGACCTGGGGGTCCTGGCTGACACCGAGTTGAACATGAGCTGGCAATGTGTCCTTGCCACAAAGGCTGATGGTGTCCTGGGCTGCATTAGGCAAAGCGTTGTCAGCAGATCGAGGGAGGGTATCCTTCCCCTCTACTCAGTGAGGCAGCAACTGCAGTACTGGGTTCAGTTCTGGGCTCCTCAGACATAGGGCCACTAAGGCTATAAATGGTTAGAGCATCTCTCCTGTGGGGAAAGGCTGAGAGAGCTGGGACTGTTCATCCTGGAGGAGATGAGGCTCAGAGGGGATCTCATCAATGTCTATAAACATCTGAAGGGTGCAAAGAAGATGGAGCCAGGCTCCATTCAGTGGTGCCCAGTGCCAGGACAAGAGGCACTGGGCACAAACTAGAACACAGGAGGCTCCCTCTGAACCCCAGGCAGCACTTCTGTGCTGTGCGGGTGATGGAGCACTGGCACAGGTTGCCCAGAGAGGTGGTGGAATCTCCTCCCTGGAGATCTTCAAAAGCCACCTGGACATGGGCCTGGACAGCCTGGTCTGTGTGGCACTGCTAGAGCTGGGAGCTTGGACCAGATGAGCTCCAGAGGTCCCCTCCAACCTTAACCATCCACTGGTTCTGTAAAACTAAATTGTTTTATTTTTATACTATAAAAATAAAAGCCTTGTTTCTGTTTTTATTTCACATGTGATTTCCTAATTTTATACTTTTTTGTCTTCCCAGTTTGCATTTACCATTTTCATGATGAAATAATAATTTTATTTCTCCTTTAAATAATTATTTGCTGCTTCTAACACTAGAATAATGTGCATTCATACATCATAAAGCCCAACATTACAATATTTTTCCTCCTAATATTTCTAAACCACAAAGCTTACTCTGCCCTGCACCTTTGAACTTGTATCTGTCTTTGATGAGTAACTCTCAAGCAGCTACTGAAATAAAATACAAATACCCCCCACAAATGCACCAATAATGCAAAAATATTTGCTTAATAGTATATCTGTAAGTTCTGAATGTAAGTACATTTTACCAGTTTGTAAAGCAGACATTGTGCAGACTCCTTTTTTTTTTCCATTTGCCACTGACTCAGCCACTAGACTTCTGAAGCACAAAGTCCACTTGAAGATAAAGACAGAAAACGGTTTCTAAAGCTAACTTCAGAGAAAGAAAAAAAGTTTTTTAAAAAGTGAAGTGTTCCATTTTTTGGGGGGGGTCTCACATTAAATATTTTTCTATCATGCATAATTTTCTTTAATTGATCTAATTGATTCTGTTTTTACAGAAGCAGCATAGGCTAATTAAGAAAAGCAACCAATCCCTCCAAGATACCTCCAAATCCTCTCCTATTTTTCAATACCTTTTATAAGTTCTATGACTGTCTTTTTCCTTTCATAACACTTTCTGATGCACTGGAGAGTTTCAAAGCTGCCATCCTAACTGTATTTACAAGCTGACTTACTTTCTGCTAACTTGATTCCTTTGTTATTTGACTACTTCTTGAACTTTTTTGATGTCTTGTTGATTATAGCATTCAATTTCTCACAATTTAGATTTCAGCACTAATTCACACAGATACCATTTTCCAGGGAGATCTTGTTTGAAACCCCAAAATTTGTATTTTTAAAAATTGGGATTACAAAATCAAACTAAAAGGATTCTGACGCAGATTCTCTGGGACCTCGTACATAGTTTTTTTGGTCAGTTGTTTTCTATTTATGCTGTGGATGCATGATAGCTAGTTTTAGTTACATTGACGTACTCCAGAACAGCACACTGGGATAATCGTCCCAGTTTGTTCCCAACATCTGGCTAGCAGCAGAGGCAGATAGATAGCATATTGAAGAGATGTCTGTGCTGCTCAGCAAAAATAGTGTATAGCTGTAATGGAACTTGATCCTTGATCAGAGGCCATATGGTCATGTCATCCTGGAGCTGTGCCTGACTGAATCATGCTGAGAGACAAAGACCACAGCTGATACAGTCACTAGTTGGTACAGTCCCAGCCTGAACTGTGGAAGGGGGAGGCTGCACAGCCTCATGACAATAGTGTCCTGCACGAAAGCATGTCTGATGATCCTCTGTTTCTGTCTGTCAAGCAGGAACTGAGGTGACAGGCTGCAGTGAATCTGGTGTGATGGGACTGAGCCACAAAGGCAAAGATGCCTGGACAGCAGGCTCTGTAGCACATGTACAGTAAGGTCAACAGTGAGTGCACTAGACTCTGATGTGTGATCTGGACTCAGGGTTACCACTGTGGCTAGGCTAGTAGACATTCAGCTATCTGGATCAGCATAAGGTGCATGAGGCTCTGCTGATGAGGTTTGGCTGAATGACTTTTAGTGTCCTCAATCTGCAGAACGCTAAGTATTAGCCTCATTATTGGGCTGTTCACTGTGTAGATGTGCCATTGGTGTGTTCTCAGACATTTTGCTGGGCTTCATCCTTTTTCTTGTGCAGGGGACCATTTCTTCCCACCTTATCAAAGCTTTCTAAACAGTGAATGAATACTGACTTAAAATCAAAGAAGAAACTATAGAGCCTATTAAAGGAGTGAAATACATCACTGAAGGTTCTAACCTTGAAAACAGGGTTGCTCCCTTCTCTAACACTGGCTGCAGCAGTTTCTCACTCAAAATGGTCTTCATAAGAAATTCATTGTGAGTTTTGTTTGCACACACAGTTTATGCTACGCTGAGGTCATTCTTTGAGTACAGTGGTGTTGTGGTGTCGCAAAGCAATACCGTTGATGTCAGATTGTCATCAACAATCTAAGCATTGTCATCATAGTGTGGTCCTGCAGATCAACCTACAAGAATAATTGCCCAGATTTGCTCACTAGAGCTGGTCAGCAGATGCATCTGTAATGGTGCTTTTAATTTTTAAAGCATTTGTTTCTTTCTGTGTCCTGTTAACATACTTCATGCATTCTAAATCTACTCTTTAGCCAATGTTTTTCTCATGTTGTTGATATATCTTTGCTCACAGTTATTAGCATCTTCTTGGCTACGCTAAATTGCCTTGGCTAAACCTTTGGCCTCCAATGTATCAGTTACCTAGGACTTGTTTGATCTTTTTTATACCAGGTTTGGTAAAATCTAAAACTATTTTATTTTTTTTTAAGGCTGACCTACCAAAGCAACTACTACTGATGTCAACGTTCTTGATATATATGAATAAATCAAATCTAGATATGTCATATGTGTATGGACATGACATATTGAGCTAATTTTTACTCTACTAAATTACCCTTTCCCTCCATTTGTCAGTAAGTGAATTTCATATGGAACTTAATTTTAACTGTAGCAATTTACAGATTTACATCTGCTGACTGTTTGGTAAAATGCATGTAAAAGGCAGCATTTGCCTCATGGAAAAATGAAATTCAGATTCTGCTCCTAAAACTTCTTTTGAGTAGATAGACTGGTAGCTGTCAGGATAATGCAACCGCATACTAGAAATCTATCTGAGAAAGTAAAAAGAACTGCAAAGGATTTGAGCTTTTCATGAAGTCTAGAAATTAAACATCTCCTGTTTAAATTTAATGTGATAACTTGCAGAACATCTGGGGGTGTTTAGAGTAGCTTTCTTCAGTTATACTGGGCTCACCTCCATACTATGCTACAGAGGAAGCAATGGTGAATGTTTTCTATATTGTTAAAGAAGACATAAGAGAGAGCAACAAATGCAACAATTTGTAACCATACGCGATGAATTCTTAACTAAGTAGATGGAGTTGATATTAAAGGCAGGAATTACAAAGATTATGTTGTTACATTCTCCTTCTTTTGCTCAGTCAAAATTTGAGATTTTTCTGTCCATTTCAGTTAGGAGGAAAAGCTGATGAGATAAAACAGTTGCTAAACTTTCACTACAACTCTGTTTATTTGCAAAGAACAACACTTAAAAAACAGAGATCATTGGAAACATCATGTCAGTCAGCACTATGCCCACAAGGGTCTGCAGCCTCTTCCTAATGATGAAGACCTTTATATTCTCTTCTCTTTTCTTCCTTGGATTTCTGCATTCTCAGGTGTTATGGAACAGAGGCACTGCTCCTGGTTACCAGTCAAAACAAATTATACTGACATCCACGGAACTATACATGGCTAAAGCGCACACTGGGCTCAGGTAAGACCCATTGTTTTATAGTGTATTTTATGTAGACCCATAGTGTATTTTAATGTGAGTGTGTTTAGTTAGGCTTAAATCTATTTTTTTGTTATTGGCAGGATTCATAAACAAAATTATGTAAAACTAGTTGTAGCTCTGATAGTGCCAGAAATAAATGGGACTGTTGTTTTATTTTGCTGGATTCAAAGAACAAAAGTTGTAGTTTTAACATCTTTTTTTTTTTTTTTTTTTCCTGTCATAATAGCACATCATTAACTGAAAAGTAAATATCGTCTACCCTTTCCTTTCTAAAACGCTTAGCAAATAATTAAAAACAAGTTGGAAATAAATAATTGATATAGTTCACTCACTCTGGACTCAGGCTTTTTCAGTTTTTCTTTTTTTTTTTTTCTTTTTTCTTTTTTTCTTTTGAGTGTATTATTAGTATGGTGAAAATCCTGTCACAGTCACAATATGATGAAAATGTGGGGAAGAAGCTGCCTGTAAAAATGTGATGGATATTTTAAACAAATAAAATATACTTTAAATCATTTGTTTTAAATATGTCACTATTTATACTAATTGCTCTTCTCCATGTTCTTTTCCTACAGTTCACAAATCCTGAGGTATAAGCCTAGATTTTGAAAAGAAAAATGATAGTGAGATTAATTTTTCTCCTGTTAATAGCTTCTTTTCAAAAATTCTTTTCTAGCACAGGCCTACGGGGCTAGGTTAGATTGGTCTTCAAGCTGAACTCTTTTGGACGTGAAAAATCATATGTTCTAAAGAAAACTCTATTCTTATCTTCTCTACTCCAAGAAGTTGTTTTCTTTCTTCAGCTTTGATGGACTGTCCATCTTCTCTTGGAGGTCTTATGGAGTATTGCTGGGTGTATATAGGGCAGAATTAAACTGTTTTCAAAAACTGTCAGTAAGTACCTATCATTTTTTGATCATGCACAAACATTTAATCATTCCAGCACTTATTAGTGAAAGTATTATTATACTAGTAGATAGCTTACTTGCTGGAAAAGAAGGAAAAGCCTGTGTTTTTGCCAGTCACAAGCCAAGTAATATCATATAACCACAGGAGTGGCTGAGGATTTTGTAGAAGAAATCCAAGATGCATATTAGTGGGAATATGGAAGCATTTGTTTAGATTTTTAGAAGACATCTTTTGTTATTCTTTGTGAAATAACACATAATTAACATTGATTTTCAATAACTTAAATTTAGATCTCTGACGATTTTAACTAAAAAAAAGTAAAAGGCAGAAGGATCATATTAAACCAAGGAATGACACTCATTTGATAGGGAACTGAAAGAGCTTGTCATATTTTGAGTTAAAAATGAATATTGAGAGAGATTTTTCAGTGGGATAAATGTTGGGGTGAGAAAAGAACAATGTTGGCAAAAGAGGAAACGGATGCAGATACCTCAGGAATCCTTTTGGGCTGAAATTTGGAACAGAGAGGAGGCTGAGGGTTTAGATCAGACTCACAAAAGACATACTGAAGTTTAGAAAAATCAACTCTAAATGAAAAGTTAAAAGCGTATGATTTTTTTCCCTGTAAGAGACTGGTCTTGATCACATAAGAGGTATTTCTGGGTTTTAACAAACATGTTTTGTTGATGTTCTGAGCTGCTTTGTGTATAAAATGCTTTATAATTTTCAAGCTCAAAAAATAACTTCCATTGCTGTAATACATTTAGCCTTTTTCCCCTAAGAAAGCTAAGCTTTTACTATTAAGTTGTGTGAGTAGGCAGACATGTCTATGTCTGTGCAAGACTGTCTGTCCGTTCTGCCTTGCACAGTAGCTTTTGTACCGAGTAGGCAAACATCAACCAAATTTAAAAGAGGGAAAGGTCTCAACATGCTGTGTCTTAATGTCTTAAGGGATTAAGACATTCATTTTACATTCTTCAAGACTTTCTTCATTTACACCCAAATTTTAGGCAAAAAGTAAAACAGACCTCCTAAAGAGGTGACTACATTTTTCAGATGGTTTTTGAAGGTTGGAGCTAATTGCCTTTTAAAGATTGCCATAGTGAAATGGTGGCTAGACAGTATCAGGGCTTTAGGAAGCCCAACCTTCCCCTGGATACCTATTTCCCCTGGCTGTATAAGACACATAGACATTCACTTTAGGAAGTCTGTTTCACTAAGAAAGTGATTCAACTGCATAACAGAGGCATCCAGTGTCATCTTACTTCAGGGGATCTGAAACTTCATACAAAGCTAGTACATATAACACAGGACCCATGTCCTTCTGAAGCAGCATTTGAGGCAAGCATCTGAATTTGTCTAAAATATTACCAGATGCTTGATGTTAGGAACATGAATTACTCCTCTAGTGACTGAAGTGTAGAAGTCAAAAATATAAATGTGGCAGGCTGTGTCCTACCACAATTTGTTCAATGCAAGTAGGCATTTAGATCAATGAGGAGATGCATGAATGAATGCTTGTACTGATGAAAAGGCTGCAGTATGACCAAAATTGTTCTTAAGTTCTAGAGAATGCACAAAAGGAAGATTGTTATGAATGCCCCACATGTGGAATATATTTCAACTGGAGTTTGCACCTAATTAGATACCAAACAATATCTTCCTTGACAAGTTTATTTTATTTTCTTTACTTTTTTTTTTTTTTTTTTTAAGAGTATATGTAAAATAAGCAGACACAGGATTGGCTCTCCAACCCATATTTCTTTTAGTCAAATCCTGTGAGACAAGAGGAGAAATCAACAGGAAATCAGGCCTCATTACTTCTGCTCTTCATAGAATTGCCTGCTTTTTAATCAGATTTATCTGGGGAGAAGAAATTGAAGTAGTATGGTGGGGTCCTCAACCTCCATCCATTTCCAAGAAAATCATGTTAGGACAGAAACCTAGTATTGAAGCTTCAGATTGCATTGTAAGTATTTCAGGGAGTTCTGAGCATGTGAAAACAGGATGTTATGAACATTCTTGTTTTTCATCCTCCACTGGAACAGCTATAATAATAATAATAATAGTTATGTTTAGCTTAAAATCTTTGAAGCTGAACAAAACACTGAATGTTCATTGTGAAATGTACAGCTGAATGAATTTAAATAATGTTTTTATTTTATTTCATTATCAGTATGAATTATATATAATAAGACTGAATTTATGAAACTGTCTATTTCAAGGAATTATCAAGTTGTTTGGCTAGAACTGAGTGGCATTTATAATGAATAGCATTTAACTATATTGAAGGTCCTTCTAGAGATGGTCTGGAGAGAATAATCATGTTAAAATGGAACTTGCGTTCAAGAAGAAAAACACATGCAAGTGTGTGGCTTTGCAGGGGTCTGTGTGAGTAAGACTAAGAACAAAAGTAGCATGTTGAGATTTTCTTCCCGCTATCTTGCATCAATGTTACACACACATTGTTTGCCTGTAACGCAGGAATCCTGGGATCAAATTTCTGCTTTGCTTGATTCAAATGAAAGGCTTGTACCTTGGTTTCCTAGGGAGGCTGATACTTTCTCAAAAAAGAAATGCAACAATTTTTAACAAAATAAAAATCAAATTAAATTAAATTAAATTAAATTAAATTAAAATTAAAAAAAAAAAGAATTGAAATCGAAACAAATTAACAAAACTCACAATAAGAAATTGAAATTCATAGACAAGAGCTAAAAAATGGAGATATTAAATGCTCTGAGCCAACTGACATGAAATGGAGAAACCCTGTTTAAGCCGTTATCCCTGCGAAATAAACAAATAGGGTTTGAGAATCTGTGCATGAATCCAGTGTTTCTGAAAGTACGGACAGTTATTAACACTGGCTTAAATCCAGAAAAAATGCAACCAGACACTGTGTAAAAACTTCACACAGCTCTGTCAGTGCTTTGGCCTGTACCACCTTGGCAGCCCCAGTTTTCTCATAACTTCAAAATGCCAATCAAGTCCAGGTGGCCGAGATGTGAACAGTCCAGGACAAAATGACCTTATTCATTTCCAGTAGTGATCCAAGCAAAGGTCCGGTGAATAGAAACTTTTCAGTGCTCCATAAATTAACTGCAGAGCACCAAAAAGATATGATTAAACCTCCAGGTTATATGGGGGGAATTAAACAACACTATTTCTTTATGAAATAACTACAATTAAAAAAAAAAAAAGTAGAAAAAATAATAGATCCGTGATGTCGGACTCAAGCCTTTAAACATTAAAACTCTAATCTCATTTGGTCAATACCCATTTGCAAGAACTACCCACATCTTTGGAAAGACTAAGTAACGTGCTGAGTTTTGGGACTTCCCTGGACAAAAAGGACATTGTGTGATATTTCAGAGAAGGATATTAAGGCTGCAGACAGCAGAACACATCTTCAAACAAATCCATATTGCTGCAGTTTCATGACTTTTCCTCTGTGCAATTACATCTCAAATCACAGATGACTCTAGAGGAATTGCTGAATATGCTACATTCAGAATGCTACGATCATATCCTGAACTCCTACAGGTCTGCTCCTTGCTATTAGTTGTAATTTGAGTGCAACAAATAAAATCAGACAAATTATTCCATGCTTTTCCCCTGTTGTTCAGTGTATTTCACTGGAAAAATAGATTTTGGTTTTGGCTATCTTAAAAATAAAAATAAAAATTATTAATGTCCTTGATTTTGATCCAGGAGATGGAAAAGGGATTTCAGACCCTGAAAGTGAGTTACATGACATCTACTTCTCGGTGTTTACCTCTATATTGAAGAGGGCTACATCTGAGGTAGTCACCCACAAGTGAACATTTGTAGAGTGATTCCTCTGACATATTTTTGACATCTTCTTTATGATGAGATAAATTAAGCCTTTACTCTCCAGTCAGATGAATTCCCATTCCCACACCTGGAAAATGCCTACAAACAGCGTTTGGATAATCTGCCTTCTAGGGTCAAGATACATGGCTTCAACCATAGGACCGATCAGGGAAGCAGTTAGTTGATCCTGAAAATGAGCTGGAGCAGGTATGCCTGATTTTCCAGAGCCATCCTGGGCTTACAAAGTGAATTGCCTATGTGAATGTAAGCTTCAGTGCCTAATCCCCTCCTCCCTACCCCTCCTCAACAAAGTTTAAACACTGACATTATTCTTTTGGCTCACTCCTGTTTGCTGAAAGCATGGATGGTGAGCAAGATCATGTTCACCTTTTATATAATCACACAAACAGGCACAGTGCTTGCCAAGGAAGAAGGAGACCCAAGCAGAATTTTGTCTTAAGCCAAACCTGGACCCGAGCTCCCATCTTTCATGAGACTGGAGGTTATGTTAGGATCCTCTTGGCAAAGATGAGCTTCTGGTTCAGAGAAAAATTAATAAGATTAATAAGATTTAATTAATAAAGATTAATAAGTCCAGAGACTGAATAAGTGAGAGTTATCAGAGCCCACTGAAGAGGGCATTACAGCTGCAGCTGCAATCTTGTGGGCAGAACAGCAGCTGTGAGCCCAGCATTGGGCAGAGCCCCAATCACTTTACATTCTTCCCTCATAGCGTCTGTTTGCTAATTAGTCTTTATTTTGCTGTGTTCACATTTTCTTTTTCTCTATCTGCTAGAATTACCGGTAACAGGTGAAAATCACTTTTTTTTTTTTCAATACAGGAAATACAGTGAGTAATGCTGGGTTTTGAAAAGTAAGTAAGCGTCAACCTCCCCAAAATGTAGTGAACTAGAATAGTGGATTCTCTAATTACTTTTTATGCAAAGATATCGAAGCTAGTTGGTCAGGCAAATTACCATTTGACAAAAAACTTGTAACAGTCTGTTTCATACTTAACAAAAAATGACACCCATGCACTGAAATGAAAATGAATGCTGAAAGCTTTCCAGTGGACATACAATGAAACAGCAGGTAGTAGAGAACATGAAGTACTGTCCTTGCAAAGCAAATTCAATTCAGATTAAATTAATGCTTCCTCTGGAATTCAAAATATTTAAAGGTGTAAAAGTCTCATTGCAGGCTTAAAACTTGGTACTTGTACTTGTTGCCATTCACAAAATTGTATTAAAAGCATAGATTTTTTTTTTTTTTTTCAGGCTTAGTTAACCTTTTATCTAAAAGCAGAATTATAAACTCTTCTGAGTTAGGGTCCAGGAAAATTTATGCTTCAAATAAGGGATCTACTGCAACTGGAACAGGAAATCCTGCTCTATTATCTTCAGTCTTCTGCAGATTTTTGAAATATTAGAAACCTGATCCCAACATGGGACAGTCCTTTGTAAGATCTACATGGGGACTGGAACTGGAAGGAATTTCCCAGAGGAGTGTTAAACTTCTTCAGAGGCCAGCTGAACAAAGATCAGAGCAGACTAGAGATCTGAATATTTTCTAACTAATATTGATGTTGTTAGCTGTGAACATAATGGCAGAAGAACAGGCAGCATACCTATATTACATCATATAATCTTTGCTTTAATTTGTGGTGACAGTACATTAGAGAATGTGCTAACGTCTTTTAAATCTATGTGTAGACTCTGCGTACTTCCAATAATACGTATTCAGCTAGTCAAGCTGAAGCCTGAAATGTAGTCTTAAAATTAGGTTGACTGTAAAGAGCAAGGTTTTACATTATAAAATGTAAACTTAGGTGTGCAATACTGCTGTACTTCCCACATTGCACTCTGAAAATGCAACTTGGATATTACTCACAAGATATATGTGTCAAGTGGAGAAACTCCAAGAGGACTAGCTTAGCTTTCCATTCCTGTTCTGACTGAGGTGGTATGTTAGTCTTATCGAATACATCTTTATTGAATTAGTGGTGGTGGGCAAAATGTATGGTTCAGATGAAGACATGAAATTTACCTTTACTGTCCTCAGCTATGAAGGACATTTCATTAAGATGACACATGGCACAATCTGGCTGGGGAAAAAAAAAAAAAAAGATCTCTGAAACATGGTATTTTTTAAGTGTTTTGTTTTGTTGGAGACATCATGAACCAGTTTGCAAGGAGGAATTGGTAGTGTGCACAGGTGACAGGAAAAGCTGTTGTTTGAGATCACGTCTTCTGTAAATGCAAGAGCAGCTGAAGGCAAAGGGCTCTCATACCATTTCAGAAGAAAGACTTAAGCCACTACAGGTAAAACTCAGCAGCACTTCTGAAATGTTGTCGAAGTCTGTCCATACATAAATTTGCAGCTCAGATTGGATACCTTTCAGCTCTTTTGCACCTCACTTTTCTCAGTGCATAAGACATTACCTTTGTCTCTTTGGTGTCTTTATTGTGCTTACAGCTCTTTTATTTAATCCATAGATAATAATAATAAAAATCCCTGAGTGACAGTGGCCATTTTTTAAACTAAATGTTAAATATACAGTGGTATATTGTGTTCCATGTGTCTTGAAAGTATCTGGGAGTTTAAAGATGATTAGTTTTATTGATTCTAGTATCATGAGACTGAAAGAATAGGGTATAGTGACATTTCTTAATTTGAAACAATGCAAGAGGGAGAGGAGAAGAAAAGTGTCTTGTATTGTATGCCTTGCTAGACGTCAACACTAACACAAACTATGTAATTTGCTAGTTATATTCCATCTCCTCACTCTTTCTTTTCCATTTTCAATATTGGCAGGTTGACAATTTTTGTTGTTGTTTTGTTTTGTTTTGGTTTTTAGTGTACATTTGCAAAGTTGAACTTGCTTAAAAAACCTGCAGGCAAAATGAAAGAAAAAGCCTGGCCAGTTTGCCCTCCATCAAGGTGCAAAGGACGTATACATGAGTTGTCAGGCCATCACTTCTGATCAGAAATTACTCAGAATCTTTTTTTTTCTATCAAAAGCTGACAAAAAAATTATATGGCACAAGGTAAGTGTACTGGAATACCAGTCAGCTATTAATGAAGTGGTTTTACACTGTTCCTGAAAAATATATCACCATTAATTATTGCTATCATATATTGAATAGAAATTTGAAGTTATAATAAATGATTTGTTTCAAAAATTGTATGAAAGTAAAAGATGCTTCAAATGCTAATGACCCCAAGTTATATATTTTTAAATCTTTTAAGCCATGAACTCCTTTGGGTTTTGATCAAACTGTTTTAAGGACTTTGTGGATTGATCTGCTTGATCCCAGGTAGCAGAAAAAAATAGATGACTGTGATTTTCCCAGTCACAAAGCAAATGCTGTTCCTTCACAGATAGTTAATATTAAACGTTGTTAAACATTTTTGAGAAAGTAATGTAAAAAGTTCTACATCCTGCCTGATCAACCGATCTACATCCTGGTTAATCAACTGGGGGGATGCAGGGGGTGAGGTGAGAGAGTCAGTCAGTGCAGGGCTCTTTCTAGATCTCAGTAAAAAAAGGCCTGACAGCAAATGTCTTAAGAAGATGACTGCTTTATTCAGACTGAACAGATTTTTTCATTATTTTCTATTCATTTCAATATTTTTCATACATACTGAAGGATGGACAAAGGGAGAATAAAGATCGTAAGTGGAGAACTGCTTAAAATAATGGCCAATGAGGAAATGGCCAATGACCACTAGGAAAAATCCAAGTAAATTTGCAACAGATATATTTAGGCTGGAAATATAGGTCTGTACTCAAAGCAATGGAATTCTGGAGGAATGTGTCTGGAGAGGTTGAAGTGGTGGAGGTGAGAAACAAGTAGTTTTAGTATGGAGTTAGAAACACTGGTTGCTCGTGTTAGTGATAGACTGGATCTGGGAACAAGGAAGATCACATTGTTCTTATGTTCCTACAAAATCATGCTGGGAAAAAAAAAAAAAAAAAAGGTACTTTTCCAGTTAAGATACCACCTTGTGATTCTGAGAAATTAAACTCTATTTTAACATAAAAGTCCTGCATGACTGCAGAAGAACCAGTTTGCTTTTTGTGTTTCCCATTCCCATAGGTAAAACAGAAATTATATATATATTTGTAATCATTCCCTGTGTTTCCTGTTTGGATCATTAGCTCTTAGGAGATGGGATAAATAGTATTTCATGCACTTTGATTTCATTTGCTTATGATACTTCATGGTATCACTATTAAAACAAAGAATAGAAAATTAATTACAAAATGCTCAGCTTTAAGCTGCAATGAATACATTTAATACAAGTTTAATAGGAGAACTGAAGATACAATGGTGGTATTTTCTACTACTTATTCAAGTCCCTTTTGTAACATATAGTCACGGCTAGTGAGTACGTCAATTCAATGAACCTTAAAACCAGCAAAGAGACTTGATTATTTGTGTCATGCAAGGATCAGCTGACTCCTTGGAAAAAAAAGCCATCATGGATTGCGTACTGTCACAGTCTTATCTATCACTGAAAAAATTAGTCTATGCCTGAATGCTTCTGTAGGAATTTTATTCCTCTTTCCCCTGTTTTATTGTTCAATCACTTGCATGTGTAAGATTATATATGCTAATTTCTTACTAACCACTAGCAGACCAGAGGCAGAGAAGCACGGGATTAGTAGAGCCTTCCAGTAGGGAAAATTTGGGGTTTTTTTTTCAGACACCAGGTGAGAATTTTAAGGTTATTTACATATCTAAACTACCAAACTGAATAGACTCTAGATAGCTAAGTGTTTTCTGATTACTTCTTTTAATTATAATGTTAATTTATTTCTCCCTTTCACGGAAGCACTAGCTAATTACTGTTTTGGAGAGAGAGGAAATCAAGATCAAGCAAATTATGGTTAAACATGAAGCAAGTTGTTCTGACCATTTAAAAGCATTTCTAGTTGGAAGACGGAATTCTAATGGAATGTTTTCTCTCTCATTCACAGCAGATTACACAAGATTATGTGTACTGAATAGCTATAAATTCTCTTTGAATCTAAGATAAATTGGAGAATCTCATCACCTTCCAGTTTGTAACAAAATATTAATTTTGGTTCATTTACAGATGTTTTAGGGAAGAAAAATTACTATTGTCAAAAGACCTCATTCTTATCCCTTCCCCACACTTGGCTTAAATGTCACTGACATTTTAGCAACAATGAGTGTTTGGCAATATATCTTTAGAAGGATCAAACAATAACTTATACCCAGAGAAGTTCTCATGACATATGTTTAACTGAAAGCTTTGCCCTGGCTGACTACACATACATTCATTCTCTTGTTAAATCTAGACTAATCCAGATAAATCTCATTTATTTAAAAATGAGTCTTTTTAGAGGTCAGATCAGGGTTTTAAATAATGAGTGCTTCTCTGCAATGCTATGTTTTGCAAGAAGTCTCTTCCCAAGTCCTCATATCATGTATGCTGCTAGAAGGAAGCATTCTTTTGAAATTGTAAGGGAATTTTCTAAGTCATCACATCACCTTTGGGTCATAAATGAACAGACAGATATTGCTGTACTATTTACAATGTCATCAATGATCGAGATCTCTCTTTTGTAAATATATCTACTATGTATGTAATTAGTGCATCATAACTCTTCCTCACATAGTTTCCTAGTAGTATTTATGCTGGGAAAAGTTTGCCATAATGAAGGTTTTCAAGTTTCCTGTAATTCTTTCTTAATAAAATAATACTAATAAAATAATAATAATAATAATAATAATAATAATAATCCCTCTACTTTCTGAATCGAGTGGATGTTGTAAAGTTTAAAATTTCTGATGAAAGGAATATAGAAAAACCTCACAGGAATCTGTCTGAGGACATCTGGTATACCCAGGAGACACAGGAACTAACTCTATGATAGGAACACCGGAAATGCCAAGATATCCTCTTCTGGCCATTTAGTAGTACGCAGCAGATCCCGTGGTCCCAGGAGCTAACCAGAGTAGCTGGAAAGAATGCAGGTAGGGATCAGATACAGATGAGGCATTTAGGTATTTATGTGGAGACTAATCACCATTCTCCTTGTCTCAGTGAATATTTAAGCATTTTCTACAAAGAAGAATAGCATCAGCAAACAATGCAGAACTTATCCCAGAATACGTCCACTGCATTGAAGGATACAGTCTTTGTGTATCTTCAGCTGCATACAGTATTCTAGATCAGAACACAAATAGCTTAACTCTAAATAGAATTTATCAGATTAATCACTTGCTAAAAAATTCTTGAAATGTCACAGAGCTCCATCTCCTTTTCTCTGAGTTTAGCCCCTTTTCCTCCATTATTTTTCAGCTAACTGTTCTCAGAAAAGTTAATTCAAATTTATGGATATTTTTGAGATACCTAAAACCACATTTTTTTTAGAGAATAAAGTATAATGTAAATAAATTCCACCTCACTATTTTGCCTGTCACTACAAATCTCGAATTCTTCAATATTTCTCTAAATAGGTGCAAGAAGTATCCAGCAGGGAGGAGAGAAAGAAAGAAGGAAATTGATGGGGAACAAGAAAGATGATTGAATATATACATATATATATATATATAGTACTAAGTTTGTCCCAGTAATAGGAAATTTAATTGGTATATTTCAATAGCTCTCATTTCAAATCCATTGTGTAGAGACATTCTGTACAACACCATTTCTACTCTGCTCCAGGATTTCATTATAACTGCAGACCTTGTATCACATTTGTGTGGTGTATTTGAGTATAATACATGAGGAGATCTAGGAGAGAGATAAACTTGAAGAAACACACTTCTGAGGCAGTTGTAATACACAAAGGGATTAAGTATCTTGGTTGGTCTGGATAGCATTTTCTCATAACCTGTTGGAAGCTTTGTTTTGTTGTTTTGCTGGAGTCACAGACTTATGGCATTACTGAGTACTTATGTTTATATAAGAGAGTCTTTTTGCATCACAGACTCAGACTAGGTGGCACCCAGTGGTTATAAGGACTTGGAGTACATATCTTGCATTATAACAACACCAAAAAAAAATCTATATAAAACAGGTGCTGGTGGTAAACTGTGATCCTGATGTGGTCTAACTAGAACTCCTCACTTTTAACTTTTTTCTATGAGGAATGCTAGCTCTGAACTAGAGTTGCCATACTTGCTTAATCACATTTAGCATCTGGGAAGAAATTGAGAAAATCTGGGGTTCAGTTTCTCTTGGTCAATGCTAGATCTTTAACAAGCAACAGTGAAAATAAATTTCAAACATTAATGAAAAAACAGCACTTTGCTCTTGCAGTTGTATAGCCTNAAAAAAAAAAAAAAAGGAGACAGTAACAACAAGAGAAAGTTACTGATTTTGTAATTTAAATTGGGCAGATTTCTGGAAAGTAAGAAAGAATGCAACCCTGTTAGAACATTGTGTTTATCAATCATGAAGCAAAAATGAATAAAAAGCAACAAACAGAGCATATAATATGAGTACCAGAAACCAGGGCTGTGAAAGCTCTTGGAACGTGGCTGAGCATCAAATGTTGATGAGTAAGGGTGAAGCTCTAAATACATTTCAGACAGCAAAAGATGCAACAAAGGTTAATTCACCACAGAGACTTTGCAAGCACATCCGTGCTACAAGTGAGTTAGAAGCAGGGAGAGAATGACAGCAGCTGCCAGAGGAGCATAACAGTTCTTCCAGTGCATGGAGAAGATCAGGAAAAATTAGGAAAAGAAGAGAAACAGCAGTAGCAGGTACAAATTTTTGCCAGCTCAGTAGTTACGGAACCTTTCAGCTTGAACTCCCTTATGTAAAGAATGAAATCTTGAAGAAGTGCATGTTGTACTATGTCATTTAACTTTTCTTCATGCCATTTAATCTGTCAGCAGCCACTTAAGTGTTTTGAATCACGTCATTCTTCCTGTTACAAATATTGTTTGTTTGGAAGTTTATTTAATCTACAACATTAATTTGAGGAAAAAAATATACAGGATTTTAAGATGTATTGTCTTAGGAAAAGTTCCCTTTACCAAGGAGGATTGCAGATAATTCCTGGTTGCAATGAAGTACATGCTTGTGCAAAAAGGAGCTGTTTCTAGGAGTATCCATCAGTTTTCATAAATGCTTTGTCCCTCATGTATTCAAGAGGATGGAAAATATTTTGCCATGCTGCTCTACCCAAAATTTGAAATTGTGATATATAATAGACTACTCTTGATAGCATCACCTTTTGTTATGTAACAGAGAACAAAATCAGCAGATAAAGGATGGGTGGTCATGGGGAAGTGATAAGAGGCAAAAGTAACTTTGACAGCAGGCAGAAAACAGAGAGCAGGTTTTAAAGGGGAAGACTGGGATGTCTAATTGTTCAGCTCTGTGCGTGAGCTAGGTATCTAATCTTTACTATAGTCAACAGCATTCTAGAGCTTAGCTTAGTTGCCCTTTCACAGGTGTCTGGTGCCACTGGAGATGTCCTCGGATGTCCTCCCCTGGTCTCAGCCTGCTCCTCCAGAAGGGTACAGATTGCCTGAGGCCAGAACTGAAAGTCCTGATCAAATGTCTCAGAGTCTGAAACGGCATGAGGCACCTGTATTTCGATAACTGAATCCTACCCTTAATTAACAGTGTATTAACAGCTACTCAGCTAAAGAAATGTGTGTTCACCTTACAGGGTGCTGAATAGATCTTTAGACTCTTTTCCATTCATCAGTTCACTATTGACTGCAAAGGATCAGAGACCCACTTTACAAGTAGATCCCCGGTTGCCTGCACCTATGTAGATACTGCAGATGCTGTAAAGAACGTTAAATAGATTCAGTTGTCAAGCTCCTAAATATACATGTCCACAGTCTAGTGTTGCATCCCCATAGAAAAGCATGCAAGCTGACTGTACAGTAGCTGACACAGGTAATGTTCATTTCAGAATCCTCAAATGATAATCTTACAAGTAATGCAGTGAGGAAATTTTTCAGATTACACACTGTGCTCAGACGATGACTTCTGTGAAAGAAAGTACAAGTAATGGGAGTGTAAATAAAACTCATAAAAGATTATTCTCTACTTAGTAGATCATGTATTTGGATTTAGTAGACAACAGAAAGACACAATTAGACATAATGGCATAGTGAAGAGATGTGTTAGCCCAGGAGACAGATATATGGTTCATCTTCAATTCTGTTATTGACTTTACTTTGGGAAAACCGTACAGCTTATTTAATTTCTGCCCTTCCTTTTTCTTATACTTCTGCCTTCTCTATGATTTAGAGTATATAGACTGTAGATACACCTTGTAGTGAAATTCTTCCTATCTGTGAGCCTCACAAACAAGAGGTCTTATCTAACACATTTAGGTCATAATTGCATTTATCAGGTGGTTCTGTTATGTTTTGGATATTTGCATTACATAAAATAAAAATCAAAGTGATTTGTGGAAAATAACCACATTACCATTTTTTGCAAGTCAGATTACGTTCTAACGAACAACAAATGAAACAACGTTTTATGGATGCTCTGAGAAATTACAGAAGTTTCAGTTAGATAAGAGTAAAAGGCTTATTCCATTTAGTTCATCCCAATGGTGTTGACATAAAACATGTTACTTTTAAAAATTAAAACTGTGATTTAACAAATACTCTCTGAGGGATCTCCATAAAAATAGAGATTAAACACAAAGTTTGGAGCAATATCCCATCATCTATCTACTCATTTATTTTTACACTTTTCCCTGGCGTTTCCGATTCTGAGGCCACACATGCTTAAAAAACAACCAAAAGCCGAAGGCAAGGTGAGGAAATATAAACTGATGTGGTGAGGCCAATGCACACAGCTTCCAATTTTCTACATTCCCCTTGTCCATTTACAGAGTCAGCTTGACTTAGCCTCTAATCATCTCTCAGCAGTGGGCCAGTAATTATAGCCACGGGGACCAGCTTCTTCCCTTTTATGCAGAGCCATGAAAGCAGAAGGAAACGGCATGACAACAACTGAAGAAAAAACAGCACCTCCTTGTACAACTTACTCTGTTCTGGCTTAAAGCCTGTTGCTGTGTAAACAGCTATTCTCTGCTTCCCTTCCCAAACCCCCCTTCCCAGCAAAAAGGTTTTGTGGGGCACAGAATACCTTCTTCTCTTGGTTAGAAGGCACTCAGCATCTGAAGGATCCGGCCCCAAAAGGAC
Organism: Anseranas semipalmata; assembly: GCA_013399115.1. Taxonomy (NCBI): domain Eukaryota; kingdom Metazoa; phylum Chordata; class Aves; order Anseriformes; family Anseranatidae; genus Anseranas; species Anseranas semipalmata. The sequence continues at coordinate 37,289 of VXAA01000328.1, read as the reverse complement.
TTTATGATTACAGTGAAGTGAGATGTG
>VXAA01000328.1:19252-37182 GCA_013399115.1 Anseranas semipalmata | reverse complement strand
AAAACAAGAATGAACAAGCTAAATATTATTCCTAACAGTGCTATATGCAAAACAGAGCTTTGGCTTATAGTTTCCTTATAGTGTCCACTTCAAGCAAATGGGATTTTGCTCTCTTCATCTCTCAGGACACAGAACAATTTAGGATTATAATTTAGAGAAGCAAATTGCTTTCTAACTTCGTAAAAAAAAATCAAGAGTCATTCAGAAAACAGTGATATATAGAGTTACCATGTCACTCCATGACAATATAAATTTGCTCAAGAAGGGGGCTGCCTGGATATTCCCAGTGAGTTAATGTAATACTTGCAACCTGCAATGTGCTTACCAGGGTAGAGAGGAAGATTTTATGAAGGAGAGCAAAATTTCAGAATTCCCTGGGTATCTTCAAGATCCTAGTGTTTGTCAGAGTAACTAAGTTATAGACTTATGCTCTGATTTCCTGTACATATATAACATTGACACAAGTGAATAAATTGTTTGCTTGTGTCAAAACAGGGGAATAAAAGTTTGTGGACGTTAGCCAACATGAGAATAATATGTCTTTATTATGCTACTACTTTCCAAGGAAACCACTTCCACATAAACTCTAAGATGCTAAGAAATAGCTAGAAGGGCAGGCCAGAGGACAGTCACTTCCCACAGCACATATCTCACCCAAACCAGAATAATCTGTACTGTTTATAAGCTCACTGTGAGCTATATTGAGTTTAAAACAAACTTTAAGAAGGCAGAGGAGAGGCTTATGCTAACTCTGCAATATTAGCAAGACCCAAAAATGTCCCTTTTTGCTAGAAAAAAAAAAAGAAAAAAGTGGTTAAGGAGTTCACCTCTGTTAATAAACGTAACCCCTTTCTTTGTAAGAAATAAGAAACACAGAGTCTCAAGACAGCGTGTGGGTTCAGTTAGAAACAGTGAGTTATGTCTCACAGGCAATTCTCATGCAACAGTTTTGTATTTTGCTTATATATTTTGACAGATGTTTGTCATTTCCAGGCTATATGTCTTGGATAGCTATCCAAATCATTTTACTTTTCATGTTTCTTTGCTAAGTGCCTAAAACAACAATCAACATCTTTCAGTTGATACAGTGGAACTGCGCAGTGTGCTTATCAGTCATTCCCTGATGGAGAAAACTGGAGAAAATACAGTAGTTACCTACTTCTGTGTCATTGTTAAGACAATGTCTGCAGTTCCTTATTGAGCATACAGTGCTGAACGGAGGTGCTTAAAAAGAGCACTGAAACAAAAATTTGCAGTCCTGAAAATGCCTGCATGGCTTCTCTTGACTTTAAATTGCTCAAGCACCATGAGTTTTATTTCCTTGGCTACTCAGCAGTTCTTCAGGCTTTGCAGCGCTGAGCTGGGATGACATCTCTCTCTGACTTTCAAGTAAGGATACAGGAAAACAGGATTGTTGTGTAAAGGGTAATCCTGCCTATATAGCCAGGCTTGCGGACAGTACACAAAGAATGGCAATGGACGAATGAATCTCTTTAAAAAACGCTTGGGAAGGAGGTTCCCCTGCTTCTGCATTGCCAGACCCTGACTGCAGCATCTGGCCCTGCCACCCTTGCCTCTCCTCAGGCTCTGGTGCTCAAGCCAGTTCTGGTGTAGCCCAGCTGGGTGACCTGGGATCACAGTGCTGGGACTTTCATGGGGGCAGAAAGAGCTGGGACCTTCACTGGGAGAGGTCTATGTCTCGTGTCTTTAGTTTCTGCCTTCCTCCCATGGGGCAGCCATCCAGTGCAGCTCCCTGATGTGTGCAGAGGTGCTTAGAGCACTTAGTGATACTAGGGTTCACTTCACTCTTCTGCTATTGGAGCACTTCTTTCGACTCTTGTGATGCAGAAAGAAATGTAAGCTTGATAAGGGGAGGTAGATAGCCCAAGAAGGATTTAAATTCTGAATAAATGGACTCAATGGGGAGAAGAAAGTTGAGTTTATTCTCATGCTCTGAAGATCATTTATGCATTTGGTATTGAACAGTTAATGGGAAAGGAGATATTGGGCTCCTCCCAGAAGAGGGACTCCTGACTGCTGTGCTGTTCAGCAGCTTCAACAGCCCCCTCCTGAAGACTATTCATATGGTGGCATTTGGAAGGATGAGGAGGTCTGTAACTCTTCAGTCAGGGGAAGACCTTGTACCTGTCCTTGTACCTGTCCTGTCCCACCCACTTAACTTATAGAAATATTTTTTTATGGTATGGGAAGAGGGGAAAGAGTTGGAGGAATCCTCTTTGTCCAAGAATTTCCTCTTGGCCAGAAGCAGCGAGGGTGCTGAAATCTACCTACAGCATCCAGATCGATTTGAAACACACCAAGATACCTCACTCTTCTTCTGTGTATTTTTCCTGTATACAGAACTTGTGTATCTCGTAACATGATTTTGGCTTCCCACTTGGGATGCAGGTATTGTGATGCTTAGTGCTGCAGTCAGTGTCTAAGCCCCATTCTGGGTTTCATATCCTTATTTCTGTGTTAATAAGGTAATGTCTGAATGAGGATGTTACCTCAAATTATACACATAGGATCCTTATCTGCTCTTACTCAAATGCGTGTGAATCCTAAGAAAAGCGTTTGGAGTTCTCCTTACTTTAATAGTGAATGAAGAGAGGCTATTGCTATTTCAGGCTACGTCAAACAGAAGTGATTCAAACGGTGATTTTTCACAAGGATGTCTCTTCAAGTTAGTGTCTTTGACCAAAAAATTCATTAATTCATTTACAGATAAATGAGCACAAGTAATTTCCCAGGCTGCTGTATTAAACTTTAACAGAAATACAGTGGTTGATTAATTTCTGTGAAGGACAGAATAATCCTTACAGAAGAAAATGAGACACAAAGGATGGTGACTTGTACGACCTCACCACAAGAAATTTTTAAAAACAAAATTGCAGTTTTAGGCAGTGCCAATGGGCCAGAAAGGGAAGAGACCTGCATTTTATAAACTCTACAGGCCTTTCCAATTTCTCTTTAACATTTTAAAAAATCTTTAACATCAGACAAACCAATTGGTATGACCTGTGGGGCACATTGTCATGTTTCCAAGTGAACCCCCAGCCCTGCCTGCCCCTGCCCTGCCCCCAGCACTCCCCCGCCTGCCCAGGCCCAGGTTCCCACATCATCCCTGGGGCCACCTGCCCCAGTGAGGCCACAGCAGGGCCAGGCTCCAGCTGCCCACAGCCCGGCCTGCCCACCTAGCCAGGCCCACCTGCAGGCCCACGTCCCGGCCTGGCCTCGGCCCATCCCCTGCCATGTCCCCAGGGAAGTGCCTGGGACTGGGGCTGCCCTGGTGCCCCCGGCTGCCTGTTCCTGCTGGGACGATGCAGTGGGACCTGGCTGCCAGGGCCTGTCTTCAGCCCCCACGGGCAGCCCCCACGGCCCCCAGTGACCCCATGCCCCAGGGACACCCCAACCCCCATGGGGCTCTGACATGTGTTTGCCTAATGTAAAGTCAAACACTTGAGAAAGTATCTTCAAAAAAAAAAAAAAAAAAAAAAGAAAAAGAAAAAGAAAAAAAGAGAGAAACTCTTCATAGTGTATAGTAATGCTGGTCATGTCTGTGACTGCCAGCCCTGTCTGCCTTCTCTGTATAGAGATTATGCTGTGTACTTAAGGACAGTTCAGTAATTTCTCAGTTGTCTGAAATTTAGCTGCATATTACTGCTCTCTTTTAAGAACTACAGCTGAATAATGGAATAGATTGCACTTTAAAGAGCAACATTAAGGACAACCAAAATGAATGTATGTGTTAAGTCATTACAATCCTTTCTTCGCTCTTCCCAGGCTGTGATGACCTCGTTATTAGGAAATTAATCACATTTTCAGTACTGTAGGGAATGCCAATGAAAGCATTAGCAAGGAAATCACCTGTGAGATTACCTAGTCTGCTTCCCTACCACTGCAAAGTCATTCCCATGAACACATTTTATTCATATTGTCTCCAGACTCCAATAATAGCCTATATTTGCATCTACTAATATTTTAAACAATGGAAGTCTTGCGCCTCCAGGGAATAGTTGAGCTTAAGTGGCCTTCATTATAAATTTTTAACTATTAAACTAAGTTTTATTTTGCCCACACTACTAGTAAAAGTGAAAAAGGCTTTTTGTATGAGAAGTAACATCTTAAATGAGTTATAAAAGTGCTTGGCTTTTATTTCTACAGTTTGGGTCAAAATTCTGAAGAGAAGAAAACTCTTAAGAATTCAGCATAAAAAAGAGCTTGGACTGGATTTTATAATCAGTCTGGTTCATTAGAAATTCAATACACAACAATTGTGTACAATTTTTCAGATATATTTTTTCAAAACATTTACCTCCATATTCAGATGCTGCAACTTGTTTTGGTGCCTTAAGAGGTAAAATCTATAAGTTTGCAAGGGTATCAGTGAGGCAAAGCTGAGTCAGGCTAATCTTTATTTTTGCAGTGCAAAAGAATAAAAGAAAATTGAGTTTGAATACTCACATAGAGTTTGCTAACATATCTATTAGAAAAAAAATGCTTTTTACTTATAAGCTGAGCAAATTTAATATGGTATCACTGAAATACATTAAAAAACCACAGTGAATTTTATGGTCACTTTTTTTAGAGCAGAACCACATGTTAGGTATTTACATGACAGTCTGCAACAGTTCCTGGGCTGAAAGTGTTTATTAGGTACAACTGGCTTGATTCTGCTTTCCTTGCATCTTGTGTAGTCATTTATACCTGTGCAATGATGTATTTCACTTCACATTATGTGCTTTTTTATGAGATTTTGGCAGCACAAAGGGGTCATAAAGCCAGTCCATATAATCATTGAGGAATACTTTCATTCTCTGCATGGTGTGCAATCAGCTTAGAGGTCTTTTATCACTCCTCTTCATAAGCCTGTAAATACAAACCATAAAAGCCATAATTACAGAAAAGAGTGCTTGACTACAATATTGAAATATGTGAGGCAAGTGAAAACTAGACCCATTGAATGAAATGACAGGTCTAACATGGATCTTCTGACTGCATTTTCCTACTGCTTTGTGTCCAGCAAGATGCCAGGATTCCGTTCAGTTTGGGAAAGATAGGCTTGTAAGTGAGGTGGCAGCTTGTCTTTACTCCTACTGTGTAGCTGAAGTGGATCATTCTCATATGGGAGCACTTTATATATTACCTCTGTATTAAGCCAGTGAAGTTTTACCCCTTTAAAGGCCTTGCCTCAGTTTTCCTTCAAATTCACATCAATATTTTTCTTTTTTTTTTTTCTTTCTTTCTTGCCATCTTTTAAACTTCTCATGGCATTTTTTAAAAGAATTACTTTTAATACTTTATACATATTCCAAAGATTTTTTTTTTCTGAATGTCATTTAAATTACGTCAGAAACAAACTTATTTTATTTCTGATATTTATAATTCTGAGATTATTGAATTCACCTGGTACCCTGTAAAACACAATAAAAGAGAATCTCACAGCTGACAAATATAGCATTCACAACTTGTTTTTATGACAACGAATGATTTATTTTTCAAAGCAGAATACTTCAGCTCAGCAAAAACTCACCTGGCAGGCATCTGGAACTGCTGACTGTGCAAGCTACTTTGCCACTCCTAATTTAAACTGTACCTAAATCAACTTGTCACTAGAAAAAAAAAAAAATAGAAAATAAATAAAAGCAATGCTGCTTTCACAGAAGGACAGAAAAGAAAACAGTGGAAACAAAAGTTTTAAAACATTTTTACTGCAGCAGCAATTTCTCAAAAGAGGTATTATGACAGAGAAGGACAGAGCTGGAGGAAGACCTGTGTTGTGAAATAATTCATGAGGTGTACATGATGAAATGATTGCAAGAAGTGAGGCATGCCAAGGAAAAGAAATAACAGAATTCTTTTCAGGCAGACTACATTATAATTAATTTGACAATGTACTTTGACAATTTACAGAAACTTTAATGAACTTACTAAAAAAGGAAGGTTCTGATCCAGGACATGGCTGTGGGTTGTGAACTTAATATTTTTTCCTTATGTGGTGGGTTAGACCTCTGATTTTGCCTGTGTAACTCTGTCAGGAATGGAAAAGTTCAGGTATCGTGCTCTGTGCTATTTGCTTGACATAAATGCAAAGGAGTTTTGGATGGTAATGAGGACACCTTAAATATGTTTCTCCCACTTCACAAGCAGAGACAAAAGACAACAGTCAATTAGTCAATGACATTTACGGTTGGGTTATAATGAAATGATTTGATTATTGAAATATTGATAATACCACAAAGACCCTGACTGAGCTTTCAGCTTTCTGCTCCTTTTGCCAGTGGCACTGGATGGTCAAGTTTATCTTGAAATATGCATATTGAGTTGTGGTATAAGACACTGGAAGTGATTCAGAGTGGCCCATAGCTCCTTGACTGGACAACTCTCACAGGTTTCATTCATATGAAACCTAAGCCATTAACACAGTGAGATGAAGTCAAGGCAGGGTGAACAGTATACCTAGACCAAGACCTGAAATAAAAAAAAAAACAACACAGATATAGGTCAGGTTTTCAGGGGTGAAGGTCATGGTAAATAACTATTCAATGATTAGCCTCTCAGACACATTTTATTCATAAATGTAATCTGATGGCATGCAGTTAGTTCTAGAAGAGTAAATGCAAGTGGTCATCCTTTCGTTTGAGGAATGCTTGTTTTGCAACCTTACCATGGACTAATGCTTTGTATTCCAACATTAGTTTTTCATGCACTCCTTTTCTCCAGAAAAAGGCTGTGTTTTATCGGTCTGTCTTCTGAGGAAAGTGGAGTCTGTTTCACTTGAGAAGTTCATGGAGAAAAATATAAATTTTCTCCAAGCTGCTAACTCCTAATATAATAAAAGCAATAAAACTATAGTTATGAGTGTTATACCTGTGCTCTATTTATAAGCAATCTTGATAATTCTTAGATACAATATTAATTTTACTTTCATCTTCTGCACTCTGAGTATAATTAAATCAATGCTATTAAACCAATGCAATCTTTGTTTATTCAAGTAAAAAATGTAATATGTGTGGGATAAATTCTTCCCAAAGAAGAAATATTAATCCTGCTCATCCTAAGATGTTTTTACAGTAACTTATTTCCAGTTTTGGCAACAAGAACAATATTTTAAGGTAATAAAACATTTCTGAACACAGATCATGAAAACAGATTATACTTGAGTGTTGCTGTTTTTTATCCAGTTGCTGTTTGAATAGCCAGCAGAGAATCAATTCACTCTGTCGTGGTCACTGGATGTTGAAAGGTCATCAAGAAACTGTCAGTTTTACATCTGGTGGGCTAAGCTGTTGCGTGAAAACTGTTGTTGATAATTAATACACACCTTCAGAGAGAATAAAAATTGAGACAATCTATATCCCACAGGATGTATTGATCATTCCAACATAAACATTTAAAGAAACAATTTTTAGTGTTTCTGTCATGAGATATTAACACTACATTCTCAAATAATTGCTTTAAACTGTATTCACACCACCAGCAGTGAATACCTTCTATTCCTACTTTCTATCCAGCTGTTACTACCAGTGGCTTCCACCCTACTGGACTTCTCAGAAAACCTAGGAAGATCTCTGCCCCCTCACTAAATCAGAAAACCTAAATTGTTTTTGCAACTTACTTTCTTCTAAAATTACAAGGCAAATCCATACTTCCTTAACCCAATGATAATGACAAAGGAGACAAAAAGTGTGTATATTGTCTGCCAGGAACAGATGATGGTTCTGGTGCACGACTGCACCTTTCCTCTGAACAGCCTAATGCTTCACTTGTGACTGGTAGAAAGTCAAGAATTTCTGTTACAGATGGACCAAGCATCTTATTTAACTTTGCTAAATTAAACTTTAACATTAAAACATACCAAGGGAGTATACTTGGACCCGAGTGAGACAGCCATTTTTAGCCCCCTATTCCTTATAATAATCCAGCTGTTACTGGAATGGACTTCCCACAGCTGCTCTCAATTTTTTTCCTCTTGCATCCAGACCAGGAGACAGATACGTACCAATGGAAAGAAAAGGGAAGAAACCCAAGATTATTGTTGCAACAAGCAGGAGTTATTAATTCCCTAATGCCATATAGTTTGAACTGGATTGGAAACCATTTTCTTTTGTAGCGGAAGCTTGCAGGAGTTGCAGGCATCATCATGGTATACATTTCAGTGAGCTCAAGGGTCTCTGAGGTGTTTTGCTTGACAATATGTTGAAGTCCTTAGAATAGTGAATAGCTCAGTGTTAGAGACAAGCGTCTGAGATGCAGGAGGTCCTCTTTTGCATCCCTGAATTCAAACCGGAGACAGAAAGCTCAGTTTTATATATTCAGGGAATCTTAACCACCAACTTTTAGTTATTTGACATCGTTACCTCCTCACCTTTCTGTTGAGGCCAGAATAGTACAGTATCCTTAGAGGAGGAAGATCCAACATTATGAGAAATATAAATGAATAAAACACAGAAGAAATAATGTGACAAATATGTCAAAGAAAAAACTTACGGGAGGTCCATGCTGCTTTAATTTCAGCTTTATAACCAAAGGGAATGGAAAAGGAATGTTGATATGACAGATGACTGAAGTTGGTATAATGTCAAATTTCTAAGAAATGTAAACAAAAGTCAGCCTGTGGTCACAGAAAAATGTTGAACATCAATAAATCATAAAACAGAAGCATGATGGCTCTCACAGCTCTCTCCCTGCAGTTTTCCTATCAACGTTGTAAAAAGCTGAGGCAAATCACTTTTCTTTATAAGGGATATTAGCCAAGGAAATGGAACCCTCCTTTAGGAGACAGCAAAGGAACACATTTTCCCTCACCACTGCTGATATTAAAAATGCGGTCTGCCCTATAGACATGTGATATCAAACACTCGTTCTTGCAAGATTCTGGCAAATAAGAGCCGTCAGTATGGTAACTCAAAGGTGAAATAGGCATTGCCCCCAGATCACTGACCTTCACATTTGCTAGACAACATCACAAGAGGGAGAACTTTTTTTTTTTTTTTTTTTTTATATGAGTTCCCAAAAGCAGGGACATGGACAATGAGGTACTGTAGGAGAAGATCAGGTTTGAGACCATTTAAGGAACCTGAAGGTGCACAAATCCATGGGACCAATGAGATGCATCTGAGGGTCTTGAGGGAACTGGCAGATGAAGTTGCTAAGACACTGCCCATCGTATTTGAGAAGTTGTGGCAGTCTGCTGAAGTTCCAATTGACTGGAAAAGGGGAAACATCACACCCATTTTTAAAAAGGAGAAAAAGGAAGGTCCAGGGAACTACAGGCCAGTCAGTCTCACCTCAGTGCCCGGCAAGATCATGGAGCAGATCCTCCTGGAAACTACACTAAGGCACATGGAAAACAGAGAGGCGATCAGTGACAGCCAACATGGATTCAATAAGGGCAAGTCATGCCTCATAAATGTGGTGGCCTTCTACAATGGGGTTTCAGCACTTGTGGATAAGGGAAGGGCAACTAACATCACGTTGAAGAAGCACACGTGACGGGCTCCTCACTGGCAAGGCAGCACAAGAAGCTGAAAAGTCCTTCGCTCTGTGTAAGCACTGCTCTGCAACAACTAAAACATTGGTGTGTTATCAGCATTGTTCTCATCCTGAATCCAAAACACAGCACCATAGCAGCTACTAGAAGAAAATTAACTCTATCCCAGCCAAAACCAGGACACATCTACCTGGACTTGTGCAAAGCATGTGATACTGTCCCTCACAACATCCTCGTCGCTAAAATAGAGAGACATGGATTTGATGGATAGACCACTTGGTAGATAAGGAATTGGCTGGAGGCTGCATTCAAAGAGCTGCCATCAATATCTCAATGTCCAGATGAAGACTAGCGATGAGTGGTGTCCCTCAAGGGTCTGTACTGGGACCAGCACTGTATAATGTCTTTGTTGGTGACATGAACTGTGGGATTGAGTTCACCCTCAGCAAGTGTGCGGACAACACCAAGCTCTGTGGTGCAGTCAACACATTGGAGGAAAAAGATGTCATCCAGAGAGTGTGTGGCAGGCTTGCGAGTTGGGCCCATGCAAACCTCGGGAGGTTCAACAAGGCCAAGTGCAAGGTCCTGCATCTGGGTCAGGGCAATCCCAAGCACAATTACGGCTGGGTGGAGAATGTATTGAGAGCAGCTCTGAGGAGAAGGACTTGGGAGTGCTGGTGGTTGAAAAACTCAACATGAGCTGGCAAAGTGCACTTGCAGCCCTGAAAGCCAACCGTATCCTGGGCTGCATCAAAAGAAGCGTGACCAGCAGGTCGAGGGAGATGATTCTCCTCCTCTACTCTGCTCTCATGAGACCCTACCTGGAGTACTGTGTTGAGCTCTGGGGCACCCAGCACAAAAAGGACATGGACCTGTTGGAGTGAGTCCAGAGGAGGGCTACAAGGATGATCAGAGGGCTGGAGCACCTCTCCTGTGAAGACAGGCTGAGAGAGTGGGGGTGTTCAGTCTGGAGAAAAGTAGGTTCTGGGGAGACCTTATAGTGGCCTTCTGGTACTTAAAGGGGGCCTACAAGAAAGATGGGGAGGGAATATTTACCAGAGAGTGCAGTGATAGGACAAGGGGTAACAGTTTTAAACTAAAAGAGGATAGATATAGGTTATATATTAGGAAGAAATTCTTTACTCAGAAGGTGGTGAGGCACTGGAACAGGTTGCCCAGAGAAGTTATGGATGCCCCATCCCTGGTAGTGTTCAAGGCCAGGTTGAATGGGGCTTTGAGTAACCTGATCTAGTGGAAGGTGTCTGTGCTCATGACAGGGGGGTAGAACTAGATGGTCTTGAGTGATCCTTTCCAACCCAAACCATTCTATGCACTAACTTTTGTAGTTCTGTCAGAAACATATGCATCCTAGTTTCCCTTAGACAGTCTGTTTCATAGTTTTCAAAACTGATTTATGGCAAGCTCTATATTACTCAATATAAAGAGAACAGTAAAGCATTTGTAGGAAAGTAGCAGTGATAAATTCATATTATTTTATTTTTTATTGCTTTTCCATATGAAGGAAGGGAGAAATGGAGAAAGAGATGGATGAATAAGTTGTAAGACAAGTAAGAAACATATCCTTGACTAGAGTTAGTAATGAGTAAGCAAATATTCTTTATCTCCAGCAGTTTAGAATGCTCCTTCTCAATATTCACCAAATGTAGAGCTTTGTGAAATTAGGTCTAATATTGAGCACATTTTCCAAGAGCAAAGATCAGTTTTGAAAAACCTAGAATGAAGCATCAATTCATTAACAAAAATACAAATATTTTGTGATTCAGGAAAAAAAAATCAGTAATTCAATCTCAGCTCATTACCAATGACTGCATTTTTACGTCAAGAAATTGTATCCTAAACACTCCACACTGAAATCAAATCTCTGCCACATGTATTATAAAAGTATAGTAGTCCTTCTCATGTAAATGAGAACTTTGGCTAAAATGCCAGTCTAACCACATTGTACAGAGGCTACAAACGACAGCAAAAAGAATGTATGAGAGTTTGTGTATGAATTCGTGTCCAGCTCATCAATTAATCCTACAAGTTCTCTGGCAGACTTCTGGCTCCAGCAGTGTTTGAAGATTCATGATAATTTTTATGTTCAATTTAATAGTTGTTCCTTAAAATAATTTTTTTAGACTACTCTTTTATGTTTTCATATTTCACCTCCACAAGTCTATGAGCTCTTTTATTTTCTACAGTTTGACTTGACTTTAGCTTCCAAAAGAATGCCATTTTGCTTTGTAAGAGCCTTCTTCCCTGCCTCTGGTGTTTAGTCTGGCCAGCTTCCTTTTGCTGTTTCTCAGGACTGTGTCTGTTGGTATATTTTGACTTCCCACTTCTAGTATCGTAACCTTAATGGTGTCAGCATACCATGCAAAGATTTAATTATCATTGCTACTTCTTATAACTTCTTTTTAACAAGTTTTCATATTTTTGTGTCAATCACCTTCTGAACGCTCAGCAAAAGTTTTTTATTTTTTGGCCTTCTGGAGCCTAGAGGGTTGTTGACTCTAATGGTTGCTGTTACACAGCAACCTCTCCAGACATAGGGTGTTCAACAAGATCCTGGGTGCTACTGAAAACCAGTTAATCATTTGCATCTTCTCAAATGGGATGTGGACCAGTTAGAGTATGAATGTTATTGATAATATCTATAGATAATATCTAGAAGTTTATTCTTTATATTAGAGCAACATATGGTACTTGCACAGCCCACATGGATTACTATAGCATTTTCTGCTTTTTATGTTTTTAATCTCTCTGTATTGCAGCCATTGTTGACATTGTGTATGTGTAGCTGATAAACATAAATTCAGTATTATCATTTTCCTATTTAATCCTGGAACATCAATCAATACAGATTCCTGTTACCTACTGAGGTGGTTATTTTTTTTCTTTTAGTTTGATTCTCGGTGCTCTGTAACAGGTAGCTAATCTAATATCAGCACGGCCCACTTTCTTTCCTGTTTGTCTTATCCTCGTACAATGGTATTGTCTGCCATCTATGAAATTTCCAAACCATGTGCTGCAACACATGTGTTTTTCTTCTCCTCTTCACTTTAAAGCATACTGATGACCTTCTTGATTTTAAGTGCCAGCAGTGTGGTTCCATTATGGTTGAGATACAGTCTGTTCTTTCTGTGCAGACAGAAATTTAACCCAGAAAAGTTCTTACTGCCTAAAGAGTTGCTAAATGTGACTGAGATGGACTGATATGTTCAAAGAATAAAAAGTAAGGAAAAAGGAACTATGCACGGACACATCCCTATACTGATCATACACAAATTACTCCCATACAAGAAAATGGTTAGTCAAATAAGTTAAAATGCAGAGTGTGATAGATAGTTCAAATAGTCAAGTCTGCCTATTTTTTTTTCCTGTCTTCTGCAAGGAAGAAAGCCCAGCTATTTTTAAACTTTGTTTCCAAGTTGTCTTGCCAAATGTTACATTCTATTACACAAGAGAAGATGGAACAAGGTACAAAATACTATATAGTCTAATTCTGTTTTACTTTCATAATTTTCTTGCAGTTTCCTCCTGTCATTTTGGGAAGCTTAGTACCTTGGTGTGGCATAATGTTCTGTATGAAACATATCTGTTCCAAACAGAAAACAAAACTATTACCTGACTAATAACACATGGGTGGAAGCGCCCACCCATTTACCCAGCTATGTACACATAGCACTAATACACACTCAATTCTATAGTCACCATATTTCTTAGCATGTCTTTCTTTCAGTTTACTTTTACTTTCTTACAGTTTCTTAATTTTCTTACAGTATCTAATGCAGAATTGTTAATCTTCTTCTCAATAACAAAAAATCAAAATAACAATTTTTAATTATTATTATGAATGGGAGAAATGATAAGAAAAGAGCAACTATTCTGTTGTTGTTGTTTTTGTTTGAAAACAGTTTATCAAATTATTTGTGATTAACACTTGAAAATTATCTCAGGTAAAAGGCAAAAACTATTGATACAGCTATTGATATCCTGTAAGAGTTGTCCATCTGAAACTGGACTGCATTTACAGAAACAGGCATTGCTCCAGAGAAAACTAGCAAGGGGAATTCTAACTGTTCACCATGGGATGAACATGATGAATGGGACTGTTTCACTGTGCTTGAGACACTGAAATATCCTGTCTGTGTAAACTAATATTTTTTTTTTAATTTCAAATTATCCTTAAAATTTATGATTTATAATTTATTTTAAATTCATAATTTTTCTGTTGTGTTCTGATGGAGATTGCTTGTGTCATAATCAACTCTCCAAAATGATACTATATATTGGATATTCCCTGCTGACTTTCACTGTGGAAAATAGAACTAGGAGTCAAAAGATTCTTTGATGTTATTAACAGCATTTCATTCTACTGATGCAGAACAAATGTTTTGTGTTCGTGTTGTACATACTCAGTGGCTGTTGGCAAGTTATTCAATTCTAAATATTCTATTGCATTTTGATGATGTGGTAGGTCTTGCAGTCTTTAAAACTTGCATGTGTGGAAGGCATATTATCAGCCACACTCTTAATACACTCAGAATAAATGGAAATCCCCTGTTTTTAAAGAAATGAGACAGGACATTGTAAGTATCCAGGCTAGCATGAAAAATCAAGATGCTGAAAGGGAAACAAAGTCTCACTAAATCTGTGTGGATTGTGAACTTCTAGGTGGAAGTACTTTCACTATTCATAAGAAGACTCCTCTAAATGCTTCCTGAAACTAAATTAACTGTATTAGAGAAAGGGAAAAATTGTTAAATTTTACCATTGAGAATTCAGGCATACGGAAATATTTTTGCCACACTTTAAATAGCTTAAGTTCATACAAACTGGTCATGAGCAGTCAACTAGACACAAAAGACTTCATTCTTGTGTGTGTGCAGTCTCATAGTGACAGATTTGCTTACAAAGTCTATTCATAACTTAGTACAATAGAGATTTTAATATGGGTTTAAATATGCATCTACAGTTTATTGAGAGACATGATAGGTGGCTGCATTTTCAATTTCTTTCTCTGCAGACAAGCTAGGTGCCATTTTGTGAAGGCATGGCAGCACAAAAACTGAAGTAGATAAAACATCTCTTCCCCTTGTGCACATAGACTTGCATCCATCATATTCTGACCCTCCCTACTCCTCCCATAATATTGAGCTATGAGGGAAAAAAATCAAGATGTCTATGGAGGGCAAAGAGAAATACCTTTATATGCTTATTAGCTGCTGAGACAATCTTGCTAGCATACAGTGTCTTTAAGTAATGACTACACACTGACAATCTTGTAAGTTGAGGAACCAAAGATCACTTGGATCCGATATGACTTCCAAAGAAAAGGAAGACTCTTGAAGAAAACAGGAAAAAAAGAAAAGGAAAAAAAAAATCAGGAGAAAACAGAAGTGAGGAATTATTATTTTGCATATGGAAGAAACTTTTTGAAACCCAGGCCATTCTATGATTCTATGAAACATCTGTATTATTACTAGCTTTCTTTTTGTTTCTATGCCATGGTAGCAGACCTGCTATTGTGTTTGAAATAGGAACTCCAACAAATAATAGTAGCATGAGCAGCTGTCAATTCTAATGTTGCTGAATGGATTGTTTTATATGTTGTTTGACCAGAGATTAGAAAACAGTAATGAACTCTAGAATTAAGGTGTCAGGGCTTTGACTTCAATGTATCCAAAGAGAAGATTACTAACACTACTGAAGATTTAGCTAATGGCTCAAGCCAAGTATCTGAGTCGCTTGATGGAACCTTTCCCAGAAATGGGGTCAATAAATGGTGGTTGGAAATTAGGCCTTGTTGACCACTCATATTTTACTGTAAGGAATAAGCTTATTTCCCCTTATTCATATTTGTGTCTGTTACTCACTGAAGTTGCAGCTTTTGTAGCATGAATCACAAGTTCAAAAATGGCTTTCATATGTGTGTGTAAATCAGCAAATAAAAGGCAGAAGAAAAAGAAAAAAAAACATTTCTGAAGATGTAGTTAAAAGCCAAATACTGAAAGTGAAAACAGAGAAAATGTGTACTTTTTAATAAAAGAAAAGTCAAGTAGAGAGATAAAATCATATTTTGGTGAAATCTAACCATGAAGATGGGAGTTTTGGTTGGAGGCAATTTGCCACAAAAAGACATGTTGGAAAAGTTGCATGCTTTTTGACAAATAGATAATAAGCACAATTTATTTATTTATTTGACATCTGTGCTGGCCAAACTACATGCCACAACATCATTTTAATAAGGAAGTGGAAGCTCAGTGGAATCCCATTCTGGAATGCCATAAAAAAAGTTCAAAGAAATTGAAGTTCACTTATTTGTTCTGGAATTTCAACAAGAACAATAACAACAAAAAACCCTTCTGTTATAAAACTGCCCTTATTTGGCTTTGTCATTACTATTTTGGAAAACAACAATAAATAATACAGAAGTAGTATAAAGTGTGATTCTACTGAAGTTGTTCTGCCCAAACACTCTGCAGAGAACTCAGCCTAACTGCCAGATGTCTTTCCCAAAGATAATTTTATTCCACAACATATGTTGCAATTGCAGCTTGCACAGAAAAAATCAAACCTACCCGTGATGCTGTATTAACAACTGGGGCTGTGCTGGTGCAGAACTCACCAAAACCATAGAAAGATTGTTGGAGTAGAAGCTCATGAAGTCTACTGGGTACCAACAGTGCCCACATCAACCAGCCAGTCAAAGGGTTGATTGGACACACAGAGATGACTGTGATGCAATTAGATGCACTTTGGATTCATGCTCCAGGACAACGCAAACCTTAGCTACTCCTCAGGAGCTCCTGGTAGGACCCATGAGTAAAGCCTTGAATTCACACAAGGAAACATGGACTCAAATGCCAGTTCAGTGTCAAACAGCATGAATGGACCCTAAGGAACACCAAGTCTGGGATTCATCTCGCCTGGTTTGAGGTGTCTACACAGTAGATGTTGGAGTAGTTGTGTGCCTAGAATAACAGGACAAGGTTAGTTTCTCTCTGGGCTCCCTGGTGATATTGACTGCATCACCAGTGATCATAATGGCAGCCTACACCTGTAAAATGTTTTTTGCAGTTTTAGGTATTTTATAATTGTGGCAGCTACTTATAACATTTTGCCACTTTCAAAAAATAACAACAACAACAAAAGCTGCTAGATTTCCAATGTACATTTCTCTATGTTTGCTTGCTTAAATCATTTAATTTGATCCACATGCTAAAAGCTCAAATGTCCTATCTATTAGCTTATCTTGCTGTTTTTTTCTTTTTTCTTTTTTTTTCCTTTTTTCTTTTTTCTTTTTTTCTTTTTCCTTTTTCCTTTTTTCTTTTTTCTTTTTTTTTCTTTTTCCTTTTTTCTCAGATCTGGTTAATGCCCAGCAGAACAATCATTAAATCATTAATCAAAAATTCTGCTAGTAACATTTGAAAGCCCTCAGAAAAATATGTGTGCAACACATTAGTGAATGCTAACCTCTGCATGCTCATAAGGTTCCTTAGAACCATCATAAGGCGGATCTTAGAGATAGTTCTGCAACTGCAGAAATCAGAGCAATGTTTCAACAGGCACGATATGTTTGTATGATATGTGTGTTGCTTAGATCTGTTCTCTTCTAAAATGAAGATTTTTGTATCATGGAAGTACATCCATATTTTTAGAAAATTAGTTATAATATTTTGGGAGAATTGTATGAAGAATGCAACAAATTTACAAAATCGGATGCCTGAATTTTGCTCGAAGTTTTTCTGCCTTTCATCTCCCTAAACCAGATGTGCAGTATTTGAACATATGGAAAACAATTATTACCTTTACAGACCTTTTTTTTTTTTTCAAAGTGCTTGTTTGTATGTATTTAGGAAAGTAGCCTCCTTTTATATCATGATTTACCCGTGGTGATGATTTGCTAACTGACAGAAGGTTCAGCCTTTGATAGAAAATGAGTTCCTCACCTGTTAAAACTTCCCAAATGTTATTTCTCTGTAGCCAAAGGAGGGGGTCGGGGGGGACAATGACCACCACCAAAAACTAACAAACAACAATGACAAAAACAATGCATTTTAAGATAAACATGTTCTAAAGCAAAATTATTAGGAGAATACTGTATGGAACAATCAAACATTTTAATTTTGTAAATTCAATGTGGTGTTTTCAAATATTAATTCAAAACAGAGTTCTGAAAATCACAGTTTTAAACCGTTAAAAATGTTTGTTGCAGTTTAATCCATCAGGCAGTTCCACACAGCTCCACACAGCCATTTGCTCACTTTCCCCCCTGCAGTGGGATGAGCAAGAGAATTGTAAAAGGTAAAAGTGTGGAACCTGTGGGTTGAGATAAAGAAAGTTTAATAAGAAAGATGGCAAAGAAAAAAAAAAAAAAAAAAAAAAAAAAGGTGAGGCACGCCCATTTGATACCCCCACACTGACA
>VXAA01000327.1:224036-246127 GCA_013399115.1 Anseranas semipalmata | reverse complement strand
AACTCTAGCCCAGCCAAAACCATGATATTGCCTGAGCAAACCTCCATTCACTGTGACTCTTTGAGCCCAGCCATCCAGCCAGTTCTTCATCCAGCAAACTGTACTCCTGTCCAAGCCATGAGCTGCCAGTTTCTCCAGAAGAATGCTGTGGAAAACAATGTCAAGCGCTTTACTAAAATCGAGGCAGACAACATCCACAGCCTTTCCCTCATCTAGTAAGGAAGTCATCGCGTCATAGAAGGAGATCAGGTTAGTCAGGCAGGACCTGCCTTTCATAAACCCATGGCTGCATCTGATTATTTGATTGTCCTGTATGTGCCGTGTGACAATGTCCAGGATAATCTCCATTACCTTCCATGGCACTGAGGTCAGACTGACAGGCCTGTAGTTCCCTGGCTCTTCCTTCCAGCCCTCCTTGTAGATCAGACTCACATTCACTAACCTCCAGTCAACTGGGACCTCTTTGGTTAGCCAGGACTACTGGTAAATTATTGAAAGCGGCTTGGTGAGCACTTCCACCAGCTCCTTCAGCAACCTTGGGTGAATCCCATCCAGCCCCATAGACTTGTGAGTGTTCAAATGATATAACAGGTCACTTACAGCTTCCCATTGGATTGTAGGAGCTTTGTTCTATTCCCCATCACCATCTTCAAACTCAGGGGGCTGGGTACCCTGGGAACGATTGGCCTTACTCATAAGGACTGAGGCACAGAAGTTATTAAGTACCTTAGACTTATCCTCATCTTTCAGCACTA
Organism: Anseranas semipalmata; assembly: GCA_013399115.1. Taxonomy (NCBI): domain Eukaryota; kingdom Metazoa; phylum Chordata; class Aves; order Anseriformes; family Anseranatidae; genus Anseranas; species Anseranas semipalmata. The sequence continues at coordinate 245,372 of VXAA01000327.1, read as the reverse complement.
CGTTTCTGCTCACATCCAATAAAGGATGGAGGTTCTCCTTAGTCCTTCATTTGCTGTTGATTGTTTCTTACTGAATTAGCCAAGTTGAGTTCCAGCTGGGCCTTGGTCCTTGTAATTTTCCCCCTGCACAACTTGACAACAGTTCTATAGACCTCCTGAATTTACTGTCCCTTCTTCCAGAGTTCAAAAACTCTTTTCTTTCTTGAGTTCCTGAAGAAGCTCTCTGTTCAAGAAGCTCTCTGTTCAGCCAGGCTGGTCTTCTCCCCAGCTGGCTCAACTTTGGGTACATTGAGCAGCCTGCTTCTGCACCTGTAGGATTTCATTCTTGAAGCAGGTCCAGCCTTTCTGGACTCTTTTGCCTTTAGAACTGCCTCCCAAGGAACTTTGTCAGCCAGGTCTCTAAATAGGCCAGTGTCTGCCCTCTGGAAATCCAAGGCAGAAGTTCTGCTAACCACCTTCCTTACTTCACAAAGATCAAAAACTCATGACAGGATGTGGAGACTTAAGTAGCTGGTTCTTCATGCTAGTTAAAGTGATGGAGTGCAGAAGCAGGCTCCTTTGATCATAATCTTGACATTTTATATTCTAGTTTTGTTCCATTTTTTTTGGCAAGTTATATTATAAAATAATCCAATGTCCATATTTTAAAAGATAACTAGAAAATACAAGAACCTGCTATTTATCCTTGAAAGGATGATGAACCTTAAAATCTGGGACCTGGACCACTACTATAGTTTGTCTTGGAGATCCCTGATTTGTCATGCAAAAGAAACTTCTTCCAGGGAGTAATGTTAACCAAATACTAGTCTATACAACTTCGTTTCTTGCAAGCTCCCAGCAGACTGCAATGGTGATAGCACAAGGGTTGTGATCATCTTTGCTGTAGACAATGTGTTTCACCTGGGCATGTCCAAATGAAAATTGCAACTATTGTATCCACAAGAGGTAAAATCTTGGCCCTGTGGAAATCACAGCAGTCTGTCATCAACATGAAATCCTCATGTACTGTAGTAAATTTTTAGCATATGTTAGATCATGATAGGAAACGGCAGGAATTTTCTGCTGAAGACACAGTTCAAGAGACTGACAGAGGTAATGAGAAGTGCTCAGTGCTGAAGAGTGCTGGTACGTCTCAGAGGTTTTGTACCTATGTATAATCTCTCTTTCTCTCTCCCTTCCTCCTTCTCAAAGCCTGAAAACATAATGTTGTTGGACAGGAATGTACCAAAGCCTCGAATCAAGATTATTGACTTTGGTTTAGCACACAAAATTGACTTTGGAAATGAATTCAAAAATATCTTCGGAACACCAGAGTTTGTTGGTGAGCAAACTGTTGTTTCTTCAAACTATTCTTTCTCAATCTGTGAAACAGTAAATGTTGGCTTAGCTTGGTTTGGCTGAGTTACAGATTACATAATTTGTGTGTGCTTCATGACATTTTGAAATTTAATTAAGCAATTTATAGTGTTCAGTCCTGACTTAGACTTTCATTAAAGCTATTTTTACCTATCAGCACCTTAGCTTATCATCTCTGGCATATAGGCTCAGAGTGAAATGGATCTGTTCATTGACTATATACTGATCTACCTATTTTCTCCTTTAGCTCCTGAAATAGTAAATTATGAGCCTCTTGGTCTTGAAGCAGATATGTGGTGAGTTACTGGATCTTACTTGAAATAAATCTCATTATTATTCTTATGTTCTAACCGTATTTTTTTCCTTTTCTCTCTCCCTCTATCTGTTTCTCTCCCCTCTACCTCCCCCCCCCCCCCCCCTCTTTTTTTTTTTTTTCTCTGCTGNNACTCCAGGAGCATTGGTGTAATAACTTATATTCTGTAAGTACCAAAATCTATGGCCAGTTCTTAGAAATGCTAATTTTTGATTCCATCCTCTGGGTTTTTGGTAGTGGCTATACAACTCAAGCCATTTTGGTTGCATGGGAAGTTTCAAGTTGAATGATCATAAAAGCAGTATTATAATTATTGATTAGAATGGCCATTAGTCAGCATTGAGATAGCATGGGAAATTGTCATCAGATCAGTAGGTGTTATTCCACAGGGGCTTTATCTTAATCAATGTTCTCTGAAACTGCAGAAAAGCTTTTTGCCCTGCTGAATCAAATCTTCCTGAAAATACATTTGTAGTCTTAAAGCAAAAAAAAAAAAAAAAAAAGTTCACTTTCTGCTGTTGTTTGATCTGAGAGGGTTGAAACAGCAGTGTTTCAACATGTAATGTGAGGAATGTTCTGTCTTTCTGCAGTCTAAGTGGTGCATCACCGTTTCTTGGAGAAACAAAGCAGGAAACATTAGCAAATGTGTCTGCTGTGAATTATGAATTTGAAGAAGAATTCTTCAGTAATACCAGTGCCCTAGCTAAAGATTTTATACGAAGACTTCTAGTCAAGGATCCAAAGTGAGTTGTTCCCCTTATGTATGCAGTGCCGCAGCCTGAAATGTCTCTAGTATTTTAAATTACATTATATTTTGCAATGTTGGTTTATTAAATATATAGTGTTTTGTATCTTATACTACCTGAAACAGTTCTATCTTTTCTTCTATTAAAGGAAGCGAATGACTATTCAAGATAGTTTGCTGCATCCTTGGATCAAGGTTAGCATGTGATTCATTCTCTGGTGTTCTGTTTTTAATCATTCTTCATTTCATATTCCACTTTCACTTTTTAAGTTCTTTAACAAAGCCTTCAAAAGGAAAATTGGCGTAATTGTTAAATATATCCTACTGCTTTGGAAAGCTGTCTGTATAAAAACTAGTATGTGGACTTCATTAACATATCCTCTATATAAGTTAGCAATAGGCAAGCACAGCAGCCTATTATTAAGATAAAAATCATGCTCAGCTGGAGAGACTAATGTTCAGAGAGCATCGTACTGACAAAAATGCATTCTCTGAATCCAGTCCATTTGTCATCTTCCAATCTTCTTGTTTAGATTAGGCATAAAGGGGTCGTCTCTTCTTCTGTCCTTCCTCCCCCTTTAGTCTGAAGACAACAGTTGATGCAGGGCAGTGGTCCACTTCTTTCAGTGATCCAGTGGTTTGTTTGGGTCAAACTGTTGTGGTGTTTCTAGGCTGAGAGGGAGAAAATGGGACCTATCACTCTTCTTGAAGTGTGCAGTAATAACTGTCACTAGAGTTTTTTCAATTCCACATCACATTCTGGTTGTGAATAGTAAATGTCTTCAGTACCCATGATTTCCCAAGTCTTGGGGATGCACTGAGACCCCTTTCCACTTCCAGAGAACTAGAAGCAAAATTTCCATGCCACAGCTGCTCCAGTTCACAGTTCAGCATCCTAGGGCAGACACTTCTGCAGCAATATTCCAAACTACAGATTTGACTGGAAGAAGTACTGATACCTTCTGTTCTTTGCTGACTTCTTCATGGGTTGATCTTAAAGAGTACAGATGTGAAGCAGACAGCTGGGGATGCGCTGAAGTGGTTTTTAAACCCATAGAGCAAGCACTGTCTAAGTTTATCTCTTAGGGACCAAGGTTTCCACTCCTGCAACAAGATCTGTTTTTTTGTTTGTTTGTTTGTTTGTACCCTGTTATGTTCCTTTATAATCTTAACTTTCCAAATGTTCTCCTCCTGCCCCCTCCACTGTTCATATCCTCTTTTCCATCTTCTCCTCACTACCTTTACCTGTATGCATCTATAAAAATGACTTCAAGTTCTGGATCATGGAATGCAAAATTAGGTATACTTCACTGGTGGCTGGTGCTTAGTATTAGCCTATGAAAAAGTTCAAAGGGTGCAGCCTTAGAGCTTGCTGCACAGGTGGGTGGGATATGATTTTTCGTTGGATCCAGCAACATCCAACTGGTGACACTGAAACAGGTAAAAAGTTGGACCACATTTAAAATCAGCCAGGAAATTTTCCTAGAAGACAGGATGTATCTAGGAAATTATATACAATTTCTCCATTACAAAGGGAGGTTAAGGATAAAGCTGAATGTTCTATTGGTGTTGGCTTTTTGTTGTTGTTGTTGTTTAAAACAAACAAAAAATTGTATTGCATGAAATGTTCTTAGGTCTGGATTTTCTTTAGGGCATTTTCTCAAGGAATTCCATCTGCATGCCCCACTAGACTGTGGATGTTAAAATATGCATTTATATTATAAAAATACCATCATGTTGTAATAATAAAGTAATTGTAAGTGGAAGTCATCATTGAAGGACAGAGACTCTTACATATACAGGAAGATGTTTTCTGAAAGTTCTGGTTGTAATTGTGGAGTATTTCACAGTTTATGATATTTCACAGCTTTATTTTACTTTTGCTCATAGCCTAAAGACACCCAGCAAGCACTTAGTAGAAAAGCGTCTGCAGTGAATATGGAGAAATTCAAAAAGTTTGCAGCACGACGAAAATGGAAAGTAAGTCATTCAATCTTCAGAATGCTGGTAACATACAAATACCATAGTCCTACCTCCTCCAGAGAAACATCAGTGCCTTTTAGAGTAGAGAGGAAGGAAGAAAGAACCCATTCCTGTGTCATTTGGAATAAATTAGGTGCTTGAGTACAGTGATATGGGAGAAAACTTCTTTCTTAATGATCTGCATAAATATGTTTGTGTGTGGAGTGTTTGTTTTATGCATCTAGTTGTGTGCTGTCATCTGTCTTGCTAACATTTACGTTAAGTAAACACTCCTAAGTGTAGGTACATGTTTTTGTGGAAGTAATCCCAGTGAATCAAACATCTTTTAAGCAGGTCTTACAGAATTAATTATTCCAACAAGGTATGCCAACGTCTAACAGAGTAGGAAGGAAAAACTAGTCTCTTTTGCAAAGTATTTTTGCTCTGACACTGTCAACATGTTTACAAGAAAGCATCATTTAATCTTTCCAGAGATCGGGCAAGATATTAGCTAAAAGTGTTGATGTATGTGGGAGCATTTCATCGGGACAGTTATCTCTCCTTCGTCATGCACACTAGGGAGTTCACACTGATACTAAGCAAGGACAGGACCATTGTTTATCATGAGTAGAGTGAAACATAAGACAACAAAGGTCTGTATTATTAGAAAAGGAGTTGTACTGATTGCCACAGAGGCCTAGAAATAGGATGATTGTGCTAAGCCATTGAGCAAAAGCACAAAATACCAGCTAAGCATGTACTTCTTTTTCTTTTGCCACAGTTTAGTGTCTTTGTTAGGTGAATGTTTATGGTATTTAAGAAATCGAAATATTAATTTATTGCCCTAGAATAAAATGGTAGGTCTAGGAGTATCTTAAACACCATATTATACTAACAGTTTAAGAGAATGTTGTCAGCTAATTTATGCTCAGTTTAGGTTTTCCATCTGTACATGCTTTAAAATCCATTCATTTAAATATTTTCAGTGTGAAAAAAAGGATGTAATACAAATCTGTTTTGCTTTGTATTTGAACAGGTTTGTGAAATAGTAGCAATCCAAAAATATTATGTAGTTTTGCTCATGCATATGAGTAGACTATTTGCATTATAAATGCCAAATGATATTGAAGATTCAAATGCAACATGAAAAGGAGATGGGGGAGAGGTCAAAATAAAACTCCTGTTTGTGTTGCTAATATGACAGTCTTCCTTTAAAGTCTCTGCAATAGCATTCTATCACAAGTATTCTGTTTTGAATTTTTTTTAATATAGCTTTTCTCTTCTTATTTTTAAAAAGCAATCAGTGCGCTTAATATCCTTGTGCCAAAGATTATCAAGATCCTTCTTGTCCAGAAGTAATATGAGTGTCGCTAGAAGTGATGATACTCTGGTAAGTGTATATTTATATTATTAGAAAACCTTAATACATCTGAAACAACATTTTCTGAAATGATTCTAACAAGAATATTGGGCGGTTGTAAATGTGAACAATTAATTAAACTCAGATGTAGGAAGAAATAGATTTTAAAGCTATGAAGGTCAGTTATCCATAGTCTGATGTTCTGCATGACAAAAACCTTGAAATTTCATTTATTAATTACCATATTGAGGCTGATAGCTAGTGCCTGAAATTGATTAATCTTCTTTTCGTTTGTTTATTTTGTTTTGTTTTTAAGTTTTATTCAGGAAGAATTTTAGTAGTGTAGCAATTAGAATGTGAAAAAGTTGCATCTGACTTTTTCATGGCACGGTGTAGCATAAAATAATACTGCGTTTCTTTTAACAGAGTGTTCAGAATTATTGAGCCCCCATAGATGCAATGAATGCTAGACAGCAGTATCATAGTAAGCAGCTATTTAAGAAAGAAATTTTAGAGTTGGTCTTTATTCAGTCTGTGGCATTGTATATGTCTACTAGATTTAAGTAGTCAGGAACAATTGTGTGCTTTGAAATTAGAAATGCTTGTAAATACAAAAGCATTTTTATTTAGCTTACTCTCCAGATTTCAATACATGCTTCACAAATTCCCTATGATCAGCAATGTATGTATGTTAACATGTTTACAGCTGGATAACCACATCTCTTCTGTGCATTAATAGGACCAAACTTCAGAAATTCTTCAAAGCCTTTTTTATTTCCTTTATCTTTTCCGTGTCCCTCCTGTGCAATCCCACTCTTCTTTTTCCACTTTACTCCTCCCATCTTTCTGCTTCTACACTTACTTTGTCTTCCCCCACTTTCCCTGCCTCCCCCACCCTAGCTTGTCAGCTATCACTATGCCTTTTAACACTGCATCATCATTTCACATCTGTGTTGCAGCAGAAGGGATTGTAGCCTAATGTTAGTGTTCTAAAAAATCAGAAGCCTTGGGAGAGAGAAGATAAGTGGTCCAAATATTGGGCTCAGTGAATTTCAGTTCTCTGACATTTTAGTGCATGGGAGAAAAATAGTTACGTCTGCAAAGGTATCTAGGCTCCTTACTTATGTTCCAGATTATAACCTGGTCCATTTGAATTGTTGAAAACTAGGTCCAAAGTACCTCTCCTACAGCATATCCCTGGATAGCACAAAGCTTGATTCTGCATTTTGTATTTGTGTACCTCTTTTTTTTTTTTTTTTTTAGTTAATGTTCATATCACATAGAATCATAGAATCATTTAAGTTGGAAAAGACCTTTAAGATCATCAGGTCCACCTAACACTACAAGTCCACCGCTAAACTATGTCCCTAAGCACCACGTCCACACATCTCTTAAATACCTCCAGAGATGGTGACTCCACCACCTTCCTGGGCAGCCTGTTCTAATGCCTAACCACCCTTTCTGTGAAGAATTTCTTCCTCGTATCCAATCTAAACCTCCCCTGGCACAACTTCAGGCTGTTGCCTCACGTCCTATCATTTGTCACCTCATAAAAGAGACTGACACTCTCGTCACTGCAACCTCCTTTCAGATAGTTGTAGGCAGCGATGAGGTTCCCCCTCAGCCTCCTTGTCTCCAGACTAAACAGCCCCAGTTCCCTCAGCTGCTTCTCATAAGTCCTGTTTTCTAGACCCTTCACCAGCTTTGTTGCTCTTCTCTGCACATGCTCAAGCAACTCAATGTCCTTCTTGTCATAAGGGACCCAAAACTGAACACAGTACTCAAGATGCAGTCTCACCAGCACTGAGTACAGAGGGACAATCACTTCCCTAGTCCTGCTGGTCGCACTGTTTCTGAGGCAGGCCAGGATGCTGTTGGCCTTCTTGGCCACCTGGGCACACTGCTGGCTCATGTTCACACAGCTGTTAACCAGCACCCCCAGGTCCTTTTCTGCCAGGCAACTTTCCAGACACTCTTCCCGAAGCCTACACTGCTGTATGGGGTTGTTATGACCCAAGTGCAGGACCCAGCACTTAGGCTGGTTGAACATCATGCAATTGGCCTCAGCCCATCGATCCAGCCTATCCAGATCCCTCTGCAGAGCCTTTCTACACTCACGCAGATCAGCACTCCCACCCAACTTGTCATCTGCAGACTTACTTAGGGTGCAGTAATCCCCTCATCAATATCATTGATAAAGATATTAAACAAAACCAGCGCCAGTACTGAGCCCTAGAGAACAACAGTTGTGACCCTCTGCCAACCCGGTTTATCTCCATTCACAATGACCCTTTGGGCCCAGCCATCCAGTCAGATTTTTACCCAGTGAACAGTACATCCGTCCAAGCCACGAGTTGCCAGTTTCTCCAGGAGAAGGCTGTGGAAAACAGTATCGAATGCCTTGCTGAAGTACAAGTAAACAACATCCACAGCTTTTTCCTCATCCACTGTTTGGGTCATCTTGTCATAGAAGGAGGTGAGGCTAGTTAAGCATGGGTTTCATAAACCCGTGCTTACTGGGTCTGATTGCTTGGTTGTCCTGTACATGCCATGTGATGGCACTCAAGATGATCTGCTCAGTAACCTTCCCTGGCACCAAGGTCAGACTGACAGGCCTGTAATTCCCTAGATCCTCCTTTCTGCCCTTCTTGTAGATGGGCATCACATTTGCTAGCCTCCAGTCAACTGAGACCTTCCTGGTTAGCCAGGACTGCTGGTAAATTATTGAAAGTAGCTTGGTATGCACTTCTACCAGCTCCTTCAGCACCCTTGGGTGGATCCCATCTGGCCTCATAGAGTTGTGTATGTTCAAGTGTTGTAGTAGGTTGCTAACCATTTCTCTTTGGATACATGCATGTAATCAGTTTTGCTTAACGGAAGTGTTGCATCTCTTGAAAATCCTGGGAGGAAGAAAAAAGTACATCTAGTGAAAGAAACCCTGTTTGGAATCTCAGTGAATAATGGGTTTGTAGATGAAATATATTAGCAGAGGTGTGGGGGGGGTTGGTGTGGGTTTTCAAACAGCATGTGTGCATTTTAGCTGTATACTTCACGAAGGATTACAACTTTCAGCTGAAGACTTTGAAAATTTTACTTTTTAAATTTTTTCAGTGTCTTGGCAACTGTTGAGATAGAGAGGGGTTGTTTTTCTTGAAGCTAAGTTTTTCTTCTTTCTCTTTAATTACAAGGATGAGGAAGATTCTTTTGTGATGAAAGCTATTATTCATGCCATCAATGATGACAATGTTCCTGGATTACAGCACCTACTGGGATCTCTGGCAAATTACGATGTCAATCAACCCAACAAGGTAGAGTGTGGGTCTGTGCAGAGGTGGGTGGGGGACTAGCTCTCACTCTGCTGAATAGAGCAATGTGGCTGTAATAGAAATGTAACACCTGAAATGAAAAAGAAATGTCAAGTGGATGGGAAATTACTCTGCCTTTCTTTAGGGGAAATTTTAATATGTTCTGTGTACAGTCTTCTCAAACTACCTGAAAAAGGAGCACAAAATGTGTTTTTGAAAAACTAAACCTTTGAAAAAGTATTAATCAAATCTATTGAAAAGAGCTGTAGTATATTAGATATCAGCCTTTGCTTTTGTTTGCAATTGCTTCTTACAGCAGATGAAGATGCTGAACGTATATGAAAAACCAGACTGCCAAAACTGCCTTGAAAAAGCCCTGTTAGAAACAAAGGTCCGATACAGCAGAAACTGGTTATGTGAACATAGTGTTAGATTGTGCCATTCATTTTTAGAAACGAAATGACTTGCCTACTGAAGTATTTCAGTATCCTGCTGCTGTATTAATGGGAGTATTAGAACTGAGACCAGGAGACCAAGGTTCTGTTGCTGGCTCTGCTGTTCAACCTTGGATAAACCATCTCTGCTCTGATTTTTACTTTTTTTGAATGATTATACTGATGTTCGTTATAAAGTGCTTTAAGAACCATTCATGAAGAGTACTGTAAAAGTGAAGTATTTATTATTTTCCTGTGAAGAGGTCCTGAACCTTTCAAATAAACATTGCATTTTTTGTTTTAATGCTGCAGTCCCATTTAACTTTCTGATATGTTGCTGGTGGGTTGTGTCTTTGAGGTATTGTGGCCAAAAACTTAGATATTCTTTCTATATTCTTTTCTGTTCTCTCTTTTAAACTATTTAAAATGTAGATATAAAGAAACTGCAAACAGGAATGTCCTTGCCAAATTTGGCTAATAAGGGCTTAACATTAGTATTCCTACTTTGAAAAGCATATCTTTAGTGTGTGGTGTATCATTTAGTAAATGTGGCTTCATCCCCCAAATGTGGAAAATTTTTCTTTGGAAAAGAGATTAATTATTTACTATACAATATTCCCTAAGGACTTGTTTGAAACTGGAGATCCAGAGATGCCATTCACTGCCTTCCTTTGACTCCATTCGCTTTTTTTAACCATTCAAAAATTAAGTACATTGTTCTTGCTTGTATTTCATTGTTAGCATGGAACACCTCCACTACTCATTGCTGCTGGCTGTGGAAACATTCAGATGCTTCAGTTGCTTCTAAAGCGTGGATCCCGCATTGATGTCCAAGATAAGGTCAGGGTTCTGCTTTGTCACCATTCTGTATAAGTTTTTGTTTTTCAGTACAGTTAGCAGAGAACAAGCAGTTCAGACCAGTAGTCTCTGTAGAAAAAAAAAAAAAAGGCAAGTTTTTAATAACTTCATTGGATACTTGTGCATATCCTCTGATTTTGATCACTTTATTAGCAGTAGTAATTTGAATGATACTACTAATCTTAAAATGTAGTTCTTGCTTATGAAATTGCCTCGATTAGTTCATATTAGTGATTGCCCTAAAACAAAATCGTGAACTTATTTGGTATGGAATGATAAGTGCAGATTTTAGTGAAGGAGAATATCACAACTAAAATTTGTGTGTGACAAGGGGGTAACAGTTTGCAACAAGTGTTTTTTGAAAATGTCTTCTAATGATGTAAGACTCATTTAAAGTGAACTTAGAGCACTGCCTGCTTCTGTACCTAATAGATAGAAAAATAAGCAGCACAAAGGTTTTTATCCTATGACTTCCCCAAAATCTCCCTTACAGGGATGAAAAGGATTATCCTTGCATGGCATTAGTTATCATGTTAATTGGCCTTGCAGAGAGGGTGTGGGGTTTTTTTGGTCTTCATATCTGCAGTTGTTGAACCAACTTCAAGTTGATATGTTGATAAGTTCAGATTTACTGTGGTGAATCTGAGCTGTACAATGTATCTGTGTACATGTATGTGTATCTCAGTGAAAGTATAGAATTAGGATTCTAAATTCATCACTGATATCTGTAATGAAACATTTTGGACAGGCTGGATCTAATGCAATCTATTGGGCTTCTCGCCATGGTCATGTAGAAACACTGAAATTTCTCAACGAGAATAAATGTCCTTTGGATGTTAAGGATAAGGTAAGAACAAAATTCTTCATCTTTCATGCAGAGAGCCTTTTTTATAGCTTTATTTTAGCAGGAAAAGAGGTCTTTCAATTGGAATGATTTTCAGCTGTGCCATAATCTTAAGAATGTGACTGGATTTTTTAGTTTGGTTTTATAAGCTGACGTATAGGGCTGTGATAACATAGCTTTTAAGTAGCTGAATGTACTGATTATTCTTCTGATGGATGTTAAGCAAACATGCATATAAATGTGGTGAGTACATGGTGGGTAGGTGGGGAAGTACAAACCTAAATTAATTTTCACATGAACACTGGGTTTCACGTTGGAACTCAGGGTAAGATCGTGATTCTGTTTTTCATTCCTCTTGATTGAAAATCGCTTTTGTCTGACAAGTAAATTTGACTGTTATTAAGTTGAGTATAATGAAGCTTAACAATTTATAGCTGATGAGCAGTTACCTTGTCTCCAGCAGTGTTACTTGAGCAACATGTGCCCTAAAAGCTAGTTGCTGTTAAAATATTATACCATAGCAATGTTTTCATATTAGCCAAAGCTCCAGTATAGAAGCAGCTATACTTGTTAAATGTAGTTGGCTTCCTTTGTTCATGGAGCTAGTGCAAGGCAAGGCATATTAGCAATGTTGATGTTCCACTCCTGATAGGGCTACCAGAAAATAGGTTACTCTCTTAATAAAAATACTATGTCTTTGTAATATAATTGCAACAAAAGTTTGCAAATAATTACATGTAATGACAAAAATATGCCAGGATGCACCAAAGTGTTAGGCCCACTCCTTGCATGTATGTGTACAGAGTTGGGAGGGATAGTATGAATAGAAACAGGATGCACGTTTCAATGCCAATTTTGCACGAATCTATCTGCCTCCTCATATTGTTCAGAAATCCCTTGTGGCTGCGATCTTGAGCAAATTAAGTATGAAAATAAGTTCTGGAAAAGGAGGGCCTTTGAAGAAATACCTTGTCAAGTGTTGTCACAACTGTCACATACAGCTACAGTTTGTGAGCTGGAGATCTCTGCTGATTGCAGCTGTTGCATTAGGGTACAGGGAGAGAGGAGTACCCCATGCAACATACAGACATTCAGGCTGTATGTGGTGGTGTATGTCTGGGGACAACACAGAAAATTATGCTTAAATTATATTTCTTTTGTAATTGCAGTCTGGGGAGACAGCTCTTCATGTTGCAGCTCGATATGGGCACGTGGATGTTGTTCAGTTTCTCTGTAGTATTGGATCCAATCCAGACTTTCAAGACAAGGTAAGTCACAGGCACTTTCTGTTTTACTTACACAAATACAGCTTTAGTATGAGTGGTCAAAACTCTTAGTCTTGCCTTGCAGCCTCTGGCATGTTTGAATTTGAAAAAAAAAATAATAATAGAATTATGGAGGTTTTGATACCTCTTAATAAGTAAAGAGACTATTCAAAAACAGAGTGCATGAACCAACCACTGCTGTACTCATAAGACAGATTTTCTTGAAAGTGAAAGTTCAAAGATGGAGAAACTCCACATCATGAAGGTATGGGCAGTGGTGTGCACCCTGTGATTTCAGCTGACACTTTTTGTTAGTTGTTGCCTTGATTTCAGTTTCTTTTTATGAGGCATGAGAGATTTTGGAAGTGTCAAGTGCTCATTATTGAAAATGGGAGGAGAGCTCAGGAGGGCTCCTTTAAAGACAATTTTTTTTCTGTGAGCTCTGAACTAGAAATTCTTGTGAGAAAACGGGAAAGAAAAGGCTTAACAGAGAACATGCATTTGACCCAAATTTCACTGATACTCTACTGTGTGGGGGAGTTCCACAAGCCTTCCAAAATCCCGCATCCTTTAGGACTACCTTGATATTGTTTAAGCAGCAGCAGGCCAAAGGACTACAGGATGTGCTGTTCAACTACTACATTTTCCTTGGATTTTTACAGAAACCTCGAATTCAGCCCAGGTCCTCCAATATTATCATCAATAATTGTCTCTTCATTGTTATTTGCCAGGTACAGAAAGGTTATCCCATTTCTTAGAATCTGATAGAATTACTTTTTCTGTTTTTTAATCTCCTTGCTTTGTACTGGGCTACAAAATCAATACTTTCAATAACATATTTTTATAAAATATTTGAATTTCTTAATGGTGTTCCATATAACTGTTAAGAAGTTCAGAGCTTTGGAGATGAAAGTTTTGAAGCTTCCTTGGTTCAAACAAAAAAAATAAATTAGAAGCAGTCACAGCTGAACTCAACCAACTCAAAATGCCTGCAGTTTCAAAAGCTTGTTGTGATGTGCATTTAGAGGAGTCAGGTTTCTAAGTACCCAATTCACTGCCTACGCTCCTTAATCATTTAGATGTGCTCTGAAGATGGTAAGCAGAGTGATCTGCCTCAAGCTGCAAGTCTAGTGGGATTTGTATCTCCCTGGCGAGTGATCTGTTTTAAACACTGGTTTAGTCCCTCAGCACACAGGATGTAGAAGTTGCTTATGAATAAGGATCTGTTTTCAAGTAGGAGAAACAAGATAGTTAGCCTTAACAGCATGGAAATATCTAGACTAGTATTGCAGACGTTCAGGGTGTTGCCAATAGATAGCCTTATGGTGAGAAATACAGGCTCCAACAATCCAGGTAATGATGAAAATCTAGTGCGTCATCGTAATTGCTTTGTGTGTCAGCAGAAATTATTCTTGCTTTGAGAATGTCAATATTTGAATTTACCACATCTTTCTACAAGTCTTATTTAGTAGACTGTCTTTTTTCTTACCTGCCATCTTCCTGTCTAAGTTAAGCTAGGGAATTGCTTCTCCTAGCATTTGTTTCAGCTCTGTTTTTTCACAGTTTGTTTTTTTTTATTTTCCAATGTTGCTAGGAAGAAGAAACCCCATTGCATTGTGCTGCTTGGCATGGCTACTACTCTGTTGCCAAAGCACTTTGTGAAGCAGGTTGTAATGTGAACATTAAAAACAAGGAAGGAGAGACTCCGCTCCTGACCGCGTCTGCTAGGGGATACCATGATATTGTGGAATGCTTGGCAGAACATGGAGCTGACCTTGATGCAACGGACAAGGTTAGTTAGGGGTGAATGAGTTGCTTTTAGTCAGGAATTGCCTCCAGAGATTACAAGTGCCACAGAGTCATACCTCTGAATTGCTTCATTTGAATGTTGCAAGCCAGCATTGTTTTTATGACATGGCTTTTTCTAAGTATTTCATACAGAGAATATGGATGACTGCAGTAGTCTCTAAAGTTGCCTGCTGATTATTTTTACATGATAGTTTTTTTGCTGCTTCATTATCACCTTACCAATTATCACCTTATGAATAACACTCTCTATGGAAAATGGTAGGAGCATTGGGTTCTGCAATTGGAAACAAGCTATTAAGAGAAAAAGGATGAATTTACTGTTTGCCTTTGATTCCTATGGCTCAGCTAAATCACACCTATTTCCAATAAGCTAAATTCCAGCTATTTAAAAATACAACTCCATTTGATCCAGAATCATTTTTTGTCTTTCACAATGTGATCCAAACAAATTCACTTTACATTTCATTGCTTATACTTTTGCTATGCTTGTACTTAGAGCTAGCTTTATTGCTGATAGTTACTAACTAGTTACTAAAGCACGTTCAGTAAAATGTTTTTGCGTCTAAAAGAACTAAATGGATTTTTTCCAGTCACCTGGAAAGTTTTAGTTTTCCTGGTTAGTTTTCCTCTAAGTTGTTCCACAGAGAGAGAAAGTTCTGTCTCTAAAGTGACTGATCACTAAGCAGATTGCATGACTTTTATATCACAGTCTTATGTTAGTAAACACTAGAGTCGTTTACAATGGTCAGCTAATTGTTGCAATTGGTCACTCTCCGACTTCCTGGGGAAGTCTTTGGTAGAGTATGTGCATTTACATTTCATCCATTCCACTGCAAAGTCCAGTGACTTAATATAAATTTGCTTTCATCCCGTAGTTGATTTGTTTTGACAGATACTGTGCATCTTCCTGCTTCCACCTCTGCCTTTCCCCTCCACCCCTCCCCCACAAAAAAAGTTTTGGTTCTTGAGGTAAGGAGATGCACACAATTACCATGAAATGTTTGTGACTCTGAAAAATACTTTGTTTTTTAGCAATATTAAAATCTCACATACAAGCTGTCTTGTGATTTCAGGATGGTCATATAGGCCTACACCTTGCTGTGAGAAGATGTCAGATAGAAGTAGTTAAAACCCTCATCAGTCAAGGATGTTTTGTAGATTTCCAGGACAGACATGGCAACACTCCTCTGCATGTGGCCTGCAAAGATGGGAATGTTCCTATTGTGATGGCACTTTGTGAAGCAGGTTGTAATTTGGATGTCGCTAATAAGGTAAATGGAATATGGGTACTGAACTACTTTAAGAGCTCACCTATTGCATTAGATGACCTTTTCCACTTCCCCGATCAGAAAAATATTTTTTTTTCCTTTTTTTTCTTGCGTCATTTTGGATGGCCAAGTGCAAAGCATTATGAGTCATGTTGCAAACTTCCCTGTTTCAGCTGAGTAGATGATTAAAGATCCATGAAAAAAGAGCCCAAGTGAATTAATTATCACAGTGTACTTTGCCACTCAGCTCTAATGTTGAAGTAAATGCCAACCTCCTTCCCTAGCTGTGTAGCTTTGCTTTATGCGTATTACATCTTAGGTGCTGAAGAACAGATGAAATTCATTTCTTGTAGCCTAAACAGGCATTGATTTGATGTGATTTACTATTATTAAATTGCTTGCTGAATTGAAGACTGGTGCATTTTTTATGAAAAATCTGCTTTGAATTCTTCCAAATTATGTGAACAGATCTGCACTGTCATCTAACAAGTGATTTAAATCAAGTGCAGATTCTATTGCCGGTTATAAAAATGCATGTTATATTGGCTGGTTTATGTTTTTCTATCTTGAGTTGATTTATTAAAACAAATCCTGACCAAACGTTTATCTTAGAATAGAATAGCTTTTATTTATATGTAAAAGAAGTTGTCACCAGCAGAACACATGAATTTTCAGGTTTAAAATGTTAAATGTACAATTATTTTCAAAAGTTGAAGTCAGCAGACTAAGTAAGGTGCTTTTGGGAAATGTCCTGTTGCTCATTGTTTCAGATACATGTAACAATTGCAGAAATACTTGGCAGATGATAAACCTCTTAACACATTGATTCCAGTGCATATTGCTGGGTGCTGCCAGGTAAAAATGTGAAATGCCCATTACTGTAGTAAACACTTTCCAAAGAGAAAGTTCAGTAGCCTGTCTCTAAACTTTGAGATGCTAGTGCTCTCTTGGCTTCTTTTCTTGTGTAATTGTTTCAGGGTATGTGATAAATAGATATGATACTGTACAGGTTTAACTTTCTGGCTTTCCTCCTATGTGTCTTTAGGTGAAAAGTAAGCTGTTTCAGGAAATTTCCCTTTAGCTGGTGTGAGTAAGTTTAAGGTCAGCCATTAGACTCAGCCAACATGCTGCAGAGCTTGGGGCTTGATATTTAGTTCCCAGTGTCTTTCTCTGGCCTATTCAATTTTCATATGCTGCAAAGGTTAAAAGTTTTTTGTAGGAATCTTTGTTATCATCTGTGGTTTGTCTGATTCAGGTGTTGTAGTTCCTTTGTTTTTCTGAAAACATACATATTCTGGCAATAACATTTTACTAATTAACACTTCCATTTATTACAAAAACTCTGACCTTCTGTGTATTAGCCAGCTAATTAAAGTTGTAGAGCTTTTGGCTTGAGGGTTGTCCAGTGTAATCACTTTTGGTTTTAATAATTAAAATCATCCGCTGCCAAGCCAAAAAACTTTCAGTAATGAGCTCCCCAGTCCTGCCTCTGAGCTTAAATATGATTGACTACTCAATTAAATCCAGATCCACTGCTGAGAACACATTTGGGAAAGGTGAGTTAATGCAGCAAGAGGCTGAATTAGCACCTCTTTTCATAAGTGAGAATGCTCAGCTGGCATCAGTGGCCTGGCCTCAAGCACACTACAGAAAAATATGTCAGCCTTTAAGTGTTCAGTGGATATGGGATCATGGCATAGGGGCTGTGATTAGAGTTTGTGTCCTGTTGTTCTTCTAGGAGTCGAGTATACTAGAGTAATTTTTAGAGTGCACTTTATATGAAAGGGTGAGTTCAGGTCTTATGAAATATAGGACATTTATTTCTGCTTGTCCTTTTCAGCAGTGATCCCTGTAACGTGAGTGAATTAACGTAACGTTCATCTATCCTTGGTCCTCAAATCTGGCATTGTCCAACATGTATGTAATGCCAATTGAGGGCACTGGTGGTTTCTTCTGCAGGCTATGTGCTGTAGAACATCATATGCATTTATTTGAGTTGAGGTGTAGGTTTTTGAGGAGCAGGCATCTTTTCAGTTTCCAACTGGTGGAAAGTTAGGTTTGCTTTTTTTTCTGTTGTGAAATAAGCATGTGAATTTGGTTCTGAATGTAGGGTTAAAATGGGGAGAACAGTATTGAAACTAAGAAAATGTGTGAAGTAGTAGTAAGAGGATTTACAAGCAGAAAATATATGGTGGTGTTATTTATAACAGCAGCTGTGAACATGAAAGACAAGAAGTGGTTGGCATGAAAACCTGTTGTTAATGGAATTGGGGGAAAAAAAACGAAAATGAGGGAAGGAATACTTGCAGCACTTTCCTTCTGTCACTGAAAGCACAAACACCTTCATGCTGACTACTTACATTCTCTCATTCCTTGCAGTGGGGGGGAAGAGAGACTGCGGACATGTAATCTTCAGTAATACTTGGATTGGAATAGAATCCAGAGCTTTAAAGGTTAAGGACTTTGTGTTGCTTAGCTAGTTCATATTTCATTAAGCAAAACACAATCGGATTTATTGAGAATTAGCAAGACATTCTCAAATACAGCCAAAAACTGTAAAGGATTCCTCCACAGTTGTGGGGAATTTAGCTGTACAATCATTTCCCATTTTTTAAGTAGTCAATCTAACCTTTGTTTTCAGTCGAGCTTTAAGCAGTTATGCTCAAGCTGTAATTAAAAGTACTTTTTCTTACAATTTTTGCAAGACCTTTGCTGCATATCAGTACCTATAATCGTACAATATTTTTATTAGTCAAAAAATTTGAATGATGTTCTTTGACTAACATAACACTGTCTTCTCCCACCACTAGTATGGAAGAACACCTTTACATCTGGCATCTAACAATGGCATTCTTGATGTTGTCCGGTTCCTGTGTCTTACTGGTGCCAATGTGGAAGCTTTAACCTCCGTAAGTATTAATCACAGATTCACAGAACCATTTAGGTTGGAAAAGACCTCCAAGATCATCCAGTCCAACCTATAACCTAACACTACCAAGTCCTCCACTAAACCGTATCACTAAGCTCTACATCTAAACGTCTTCTGAAGACCTCCAGGGGTGGTGACTCAACCACTTCCCTGGGCAGCCTGTTCCAATGCCTCACAACCCTTTCAGTAGAGAAGTTTTTCCTAATATCTAACCTAAACCTCCCCTGGCACAATTTTAATCCATTCCCCCTCGTCCTATCACCTGGCGCGTGGGAGAAGAGACCAATCCCCACCTCGCTACAGCCTCCTTTAAGGCACCTGTAGAGAGCGAAGACACTGTTACATTCAGAGTTTAAGACAGTGTTACGTTTCTTGCATGTTTTGTGTATAATAGTAGAAAATCAGTTAATCTTGTGGGGAAAGCAGTGGTCAAATATAATTACATTTTGAAATTTAAAAATGTTAGGCTGTAGAACATCCACAGCTTTAAAAGCGTTATCTATTTCCACTTGTTGCCTTCTTAACAGCTACATTTGAAACTAATTAAGGTATAGTATAGCTACCACTTCATCTGCAGAGTTTCTTCACCTAATTACTTGTAGGATTGTTTCCTACATGCAAAGTAGGCCACCATCATTAAGATGGATGTCATTTCACATCACGTACAGTTACTGTACAAATGTATAGTATACATCTTGGATTTCTTTTTTGCTTTTAGTGTTGTTAAAAAGTTTCATTTTCATGTTGTAAATGTGTGGGTGCATGGATGAGTGAAAGTATGCAAGTATCCTTGTAATGTCAGATCAGTCAGCACCACTGCTTTTGATTAGCACCACTCCAGATATTTTTCTCTCTCACTGCATTGAGAAACATTGTCCTGACTGGCATATCCACAGAAGAATGAAGTTTTCTTCATCATATACACCTTATATACACTCCATGCATACTAGGCATTATATACACCATGACCTGTGTTGTGAACCTAACAAGCATGTTTTGGTTTGTGTTGTTACTTGCCCTAAACAGTGTGTTCTACTCAGAAGTAACTGTTGCTCTGTACATTGAAATTTGGTTTTAGTTGAATCCATGTTTTTCAAAGTTCTTCTCCATACAAAGTATTCCTGAGATGACTGAAATGGAGAGGAAAAGGAGAAAACTTCTGTCTCATTTGCTTTACCTATTTGATGGAAATTACAAATATTTTTGTTTTCCTGTGCATTGAGCACTGTTTATTCCTCTAACGTGTATCTTATGTAACCAGGGAAAGCCTTTAAAAAGCAGGCATTGAAACAAATGAGCTTGAAATTGTGGCTTGAAGAAGTTTAGCATCTAAAAATGACATTTGGAAAACTAGATCGTAGATCGCTCTGTCCATCAATAATGAAATGTGTGTGCAGTGGACTTTGTGGGGGTATTTTACAGCTTTTTCTTTGTCACCTGTTTTTGTATTTTCCTTTTGTCCTTTTGGTATATCTCATTTTATATCTGTATTTTTACTACTGCATACCATAGAGGTAAGATACAATAAAAAGGATGCGGAGTGGGATTCGTGAGCTGTATTAGTTTATGTCATGATGGCTGTGTTAATATAATTGCCTATGTGGCCCCTGTCCTTCAAAGATAAAAGTACATTTTATCTCTTCAGTTTATATCAGTGTGAAGATGATGACAAAGTAAATTGTGCTGATACTAAATCTGGCAGGAGGAACACACTGAATATACATTAATATCCATTATTCCAGCAGTGTTGTAGCAGAAAGAAGGGAAGAGAAGAGGGAGGAAGAATATGTGGTGTTTTTAATAGTGTTTCAGTTTTGCATTAGTTTGCTAGATGAATACTAAACTGTTCTGAAAAGTCATATTTAATAGCTCTTTCAGAGCCAGTGCAGTAGAATTAATTGCCTTTTTCTTCTGTCAGAATGCCATTCCTGAGGAGTTAACTTTTTTAGCACTGTTAGGTAACTGTGGACTGGAGTATGTTGTCTCTGCATCCTCTCCAGGTTAAAGTCTATTTTAGTACTAGTTTGGTTTTGAATTTGATTGTATGAATGTTAAGCGACCTTAGGAAATCTCATTCTGCTGGAACATATAATCATTTCCAGTGTTCAGAAATCACTAAAAATGTTCTGTGTGCTCACATGCTGGCAGGCACCATGTTCTTGACACCTTATCATGGAAGTTTCTAAAACTGTACCAAGCTTAAACTGATGCGTGCAAATGGCCAGTTAAAGTCAGGACCAGCTCTTGCAGTCATAGCTGTCTGGTTTGCAACACAGGATGCAGTCAGCAATGGTGATGAAATTTATCACCAGTTTTTAAATGTGCTTTCATGGATCCTGTAACCAAGGCTTTTTCAGAGGCCAGTTTTGCTTTTTCCAGTGTCTAGATACACTGTACTCGTCAAGAAAGGTCGGATAGGACAGTGACTTACTGAAACCCATTTCCTGTTTTATAGAATCATAGAATCATAGAACGGCATAGGTTGAAAAGGACCTTAAAGATCATCTAGTTTCAACCCCCCTGCTCTGGGCAGGGTTGCCAACTACTAGAGCAGGCTGCCCAGCGCCACATCCAGCCTGGCCTTGAATGCCTCCAGGGATGGGGCATCCACAACCTCTCTGGGCAACCTGTTCCAGTGCCTCACCACCCTCGGAGTGAAAAACTTCCTCCTAATATCCAACCTAAATCTCCCCTGTCTTAGTTTGTAACCATTTCCCCTTGTCCTATCACTATCAACGTGTGTGAACACGCGTTCCCCCTCCTGTTTATGCGCTCCCTTCAGGTACTGGAAGGCCGCAATGAGGTCTCCCTGGAGCCTTCTCTTCTCCAAGCTAAACAAGCCCAGTTCCCTCAACCTTTCTTCATAGGAGAGGTGTTCCAGCCCTCTG
>VXAA01000327.1:179844-223199 GCA_013399115.1 Anseranas semipalmata | reverse complement strand
GGGGGGGGGCGCAAATTCAACCTAGGTTTTTTTCTGAGCCAGATTAGGGAGCTGTGCTATGTCAGAGAGCTAGCTTTGAGCTCACAAAACTGTTAGGAAGTGTGGAGTGAACTCTGGGTCATGACAATGCCATTCCACTGTTACCTGTCAGTTTGCCCTGTACTGACACTTGCTTAGACTTCTAGCAATTTGAACTATTTCTGTTGCCATTTTTCCGCTTTTGGGAGCAGTCACCTCCATCCATTCATAACCATGATTGCTGATCAGACTCTGCCTGAGCCACTGCAGTCCACGCTCCTTGCCAGATACTCACCAGATGGTTATTTCATCTGTGTTTGTACCCAAGCAGCTGTAACTGTGACAAGGAAATGATTATATCGGAGTACAGATATTAAGCCAAATCCAGGGCTGAAGCTAGAGCAAAGCCCCATGGAGCAGAGAGACATAGCAAGCAAGGATGTCAAGTAAACCCAAGCCATGCTGCTGCAGTTCTGGTGTACCCATTGAGAGGTGTGGGACCTGCCCTGATTCTAAGGGAAATTGCCTGTGCAGGGATCTGTCACTCAAATTTAGTCAACTACAATCTTGCATATTTCTTCCTGTTCTGTTTGAATTATATGAAATTCTGGAGTACATAGTAACTTTTATGGAAAAAATGGCTTCTGTAGGTGGATACTCAATTATCAAAGATATTTATTTCATATATAAGGTAAATACTTACAGTATTCTCAGGACTACTTAAGACAATACAGATTTCACATGAAAAACTAGTAAATCAAAGAGAGAAGCCCAAGAAAGAGATCTTAGTTTTCCAGTATTTTGTCTTAATACTTGAAAGTTCTTTTATATAAGAGAGTGAAAGAAGCAGTCTTCATAAATTAGTTAACCGTTACTAAAATATAAAACAGCAACAGCATTAACATAGACATAACAGCAAAAGTAGTAAGCATTTTTTCCTTCAGTTTATTTACTATTAAACTGCTGATGTATGAAACATGGGTAATTACATGTCAAGAGCAGAATGCTGAAGGCAGCTTTGCTTCTCCTTTTGAATTTGCTGATGCAGTTTAAACAATATGCTTTACAATGTTCTTGCTTCCTGAAAACCTCCAGTGACTGATATGTCATCATCATTCTTTATCCATTAGTAAACAAAATTCACTTGTTGTTCATCTGAGTGAATACACTGATGTGTGTCCTCTTTGTGAACTGTTTAAGCTTATAGTTCTGTTTAGGAGCTAGTATCTAGAAATCACTATCATCTACTAATTGGTGAGAAAAGAAGAGGAATTCAGAAAGGGAGTACTGGCATCACTCTAAGGCTCTGAATTCAAATGATCTTGTTACGGTGACATCCAGATGCCAATTTGTAAAGGAAAAACTGTTCTGTATTATACTGTGTGTCTTTGGACCATTTAAGAAAACAGAGATTCTGGTGGGTGTAATCACTACTGGTTCATTTGTTGTTTCCCTTCTCCCTGATTCATTTGTGTCTGACAGCAATTATTATGTTACTGCCATGAGCAGAGCTGAGCTATGTTGCACGTGACTTTTTACTGTGGGCAAAAGGAAGGAACTGCAGCTAATAATTTGTCTTTCAACAGGATGGGAAAACAGCAGAGGATCTTGCCAGAGCAGAGCAGCATGAACATGTAGCCAGTCTGCTTGCAAGACTTAAAAAGGTTGGGAATGCATGAATTTTAACCAAGTTTTTCATGTTTTTAAGATGGCAGGAAAAGTTTGACCATGGGAAATCATAAGATCATTCATCAAAGCCATTCTAAAAAACTGTTTTAAATATTCTTACTGCAGTGGTATCCTTTTTTTAAAATTTATTTTTAATTTTAAATGATGCCCTCAGTGAAAGCTATTATGAACATATTAGCAAAAATGGCTAAAATAGACTGCACCACCATTCCATCTTACCCACTCTGACAATGCCTGCCAAAGCTTTTAAGGAGTTTAGAAGAAACTGAAAAACAAACAATTAAGAATTAGCACATCCCAAAGGAAGACTTATTTCCCCACCATCACCATTTTAGTTAGATTTTGGTTATGGAATATGAGGGGTTTGTGCCCTTCTGGAACCTTTAATATCGCCTGGAATAGTAGCATAAGTTCTCAGTGTCTTTTTTTAATTCTTCAGTTTCAGTATCTCAACATTCCCTGACCACTAGAATGCAAGGCTGATCTGGGCTTGTCATAAGGCAGTAAGTCTGACACATCTGATAGATGTTGATTGTTCTAGATATGTAGCATCATTCATGCTGTGAAGGTGCAGAGATCACTTGCCTGGAGATTCCAGGCAACAGCCTGAGCAGTTAGAGTACTGTTTAATTATACTGACAATTCAGTGGTGATCTGAAATAAAAGATCAGGCTCATCCTTTTACGTAAGAGTACATCAGAGTAAGAATATACATGTACCAGGCATTGCCGAGGTGGAAGTACAATTGTGTCCTGCTGGTAGATCAATTCGTGCTAGGATTGTAAAATACATCAGTGAAGATGTCAGAAAGTGTCAAAGTTCAGGCTTCCTTTGCAGTGATAGCTTTTGTCATAACAGGAACCATTTTGCATAGCTTTTTCCCCCCAAAAAACAAATTTCTTGCCTGTTTTTGCATGCAGGTGAAGAAACTTGAGCTTCAGATGTTAATATGGAACTTATACAAATCAACCTAGAACAAAAGGGAGAAGATCAGATAAATCTCTTCTGAAAAAGATTTTAGTAACTTTAACACTCTCCTTGATAGTGAAGTATATTTAGTTATTGAATGCTGACTATATATGTAGGGAAAATACACGATAATTATATACTTGATCAGAGTACAGTTTGCAACAGAGAATCCGATAAACTGAAATTAATAAACTACAGCAAACCACTGGAAATGTTTAAGTACTACTCAAAATGGGCAATATCTAGTACGGAGTGTACCTGACACTTGTTCCATCTTCAGTGCCTGTACAGGGTTTTGTTCCTAATAGCACACACATGAAGAACCTACTGTCTTACTGAATTCTCTGTAAGAGCCACTATTAGCAGTGAGGGGGTGCAACATTCACGTTGAGATGAACATCTTTCATATATACCTGTTAGGGAGGAAGGAACTAAATATGCTACTATTTCTGTCAAATTTCTCAGTGGAATTGCTGCATGCTCTTATTTTAGGGGGGCTGCTGTGGGTGCTCTTTTAATGACTCATTGTACGTGTTAACCTCAGTACAAATGCAGAACAACAGAGCCTCTCTCTCAGCTCCAAAAAGGGGGACTGAAGGAAGAGAGGATGAAGCTAGTTCCTTTGTTCCTCCACCTTTCTGCTGTCTCACAGTTACCTTAAAATAGGTCTTTCTGGGGTGAGAGACACTTGATAGTTTGCTGTCCTCTACTGCTTCCTCTTGCTAAGTTGATTTTCAAGCTCAGCTCGTGTGCTGAATTGTAAACTATCTACGTCTGATTGGTTTTTGCTGGGGGAAGAGAACAAGACATTTGATTTGTTCATTCCAAGCTCTGTTACTCTTGCTGCAAGACATGATACAGAGTTGTTATGAGTGAGCTTAAAGTGGAAAGCCCTTCTGCAAGGGATGTGATTGCATTTGAAGAAGCCTGGGTATGAGGATGAGATTATATCTGTGAAAGAGCTAATGAATCCACACAGAGGGCAAACAATGAAAGGAGAATTAAGTAGAGAAGCAGATCCATTGAGGCCTGGAAGTAAAGAGGTAAACAAATCTAGAGGATGTAAGCTAGCAATGGAGGGCTAGAAAAGTGGAAGTCTAGTAGCATGTGAGAGGTGTTTTAAGGTAAAGAAGAATAAGCGTATGGGAAAATGAGAGATAAGAGTGGTCTGGGTATAGCAATGCTTACCTTGCAAAAATGGAAGTGAAAATAAACGGATATTTGATGGGGAGGAAGGGAAGAGGAGAATTCTCCCAAATATGAGAAATATAGGAAAAGTTGACAAAGAAGGGGAATGCATATCAGTTTTCAGATTGCTTAGGTGGTAGCTGTCATTGCAAAATTCTTCAATCCTGCACATATAAGCTTAGAGATATCAATTATGCTACTGAGACTCATGGGTAAGGAGAAAGGGAACTGAAAGAAGCTAGTTTTTCCTCTTTTGCCCACTCATCAGAGGTCAAAATGATCCCATTCACTGATGTTGATCCTGAAACCATGTGTGATTTTCATGAAAAGTCAAGGTGTTTCTTGAAAGCAACCATTCAACTGTGTTTTGGCTACCTATACCCCCCCCTCTGCCAATGATTGATCACTTGCATGATGGAGCAGATGGAGGAACTGATCCAGATGAACACTAACCTGGCAATAAAGCATTACTTAAACCTTACATTTTGAGTTGGCTGAAAGGCAGAAGTTCCTGCCACACACTCTGATTTCTTCTTTATGTTGAATTTTAGGATACGCACAGAGTGCTTTTTATCCAGCAGCTGCGACACACTCAGAACCCACAGCCCCGGATCAAACTGAAGCTGTTTGGACACTCTGGCTCTGGGAAAACAACCCTTGTGGAGTCTCTCAAGTGTGGCCTGATACGAAGCTTTTTCCGAAGACGTAGGCCTAGGCTGTCTTCCACAAACTCAACCAGATTCCCCCCATCTCCTTTGTCTTCCAAACCTTCAGGTATGGCTTTGACGTTGTACCATTTGAACAAGAAATCACTTTTCTCTTTTTCTGTAGAACTCCAAACACACAGCTGTTGGCTGTGCTGTAAAAGACAAAACAACCTATGTGTGTAAGAAATCAAAGTAAAGCAGAGACAGTGTTGACTTCTCTGCATGCTGACTCAAGCCTAAAGTAAGAGCTAAGAGGAGCAGTGGTTGAGGAACAGTTCAGCTTTTGTTTACTGATGTGGTGCATAAGTGAGCTTAAGAGAGTGGAGGACAGGACTTCTGAACACTGTGTTTATTTTTACCAAAAAGTCCTAGACTGCAAATGCCAGTATCATAACCGGGTTCTGTCATCGTAGTTTTGGGGTTACATTTCGTCAACATTTTTGAGTGCAAATTTTGTGCAAAATTAAAACAGTTGCTGCATCCTTAGATGATCTTTGTATTTAAGTATAACTAAGGATTCAGAACTGCCTTTGATGAATTGGGATGCTTTTCTGTAAGGCACAGGAGTTGATCAGGCAAGTTAGGGGTGTCTAAAATTACATCCAAACAAGATGAAAATGGAGCTTTTCTAAACTGAAGTAAATGTTTGCAAATTATAAGGAAACCTTGCTCACGAAGCACCAGTTGGTCAGTGTAATGTGGGAAGAGCTGCAGGATGTGGAAAAACTAGTTAGATTTACACATCAACATGTACCTGTTTTTTGGAAGAACCCACAGCTGTGGTAGGACACCAGGAAGAGTGAACTGTTTGTTCATTTACCTTTTTGATACTGATATTCTTTGCAATGTATGCAAGCTAAGCAGGCACTTTGAAGAGCTCAAGTTTAAATTGCTGTTCAGAAATAATCTTACTACATAAGTTAACGTCAGAGGGGGTCAGAGTTCCGTTTTTCTTTAAAAACCTTTGGATAATGTTTGCAGTTCATGGTTTCGTCATTATTTTTAAATAGTGTTAGGGCAGCGTTAGTAATAGATTTCATCTCCACTTTCTCTCTAGTCACCCAAGGAAGCTATAAGATACTTAGTGTGACTTGACAAGATACCTGGCACAGAGATTGTTACTACACTTGCAGTTCATTTATCACAAGGCATTCACATCTGTGATGATAGAATACATAAATGGATTAAATAAATCAAAGAGAAGTTCTTGGTTTATTTAATGTAATTTATTGTGTCATACAAAGGGAGACTAATCACTTGAGGAATATCAGTTCCTAGAGGCGCTGCAGGAAAGTTTTGACTGAAGACAGACTTCTTATGTTGGTTGGTACCTGGACCAGAGGATAGGTCTAGTGCTCTCATACCATCATAAGTTCAAAGAAGACTGACAGTTGCATTCTTTGGCAAATCACCATAGAAATAATGGTGAATTTGAAGCATAGACTTGAAAATAGCATATCTAGGAATAAAACTTTAAAGTTGTGCAGTGCTATGCAGATGAAGCTACTATGACATTGGTTTAATGTTCGGATTTGGGGGTTTTGCTTATTTCAATTCATTATATATCATGTGAATAAAGTTCTGGCTTGAGTGACAAAATCTGATAGACATTTAAAATTGTACAGTTTGGTGGATACTTGATAATGTGCTTATGTTTTCAAAAATTCTGTAAAAATAAGTGCATGAATTCACATGAGCCTAAAGATTTAAATATTCTATTAAAAGATCAAACATGAAAGTATAGTTGTACTGCTGGCAGGTCTGGCAGGTAGTTTCTTTTCGTAGTAAAACCTGAATATTAGAATTCAGAATCTAGTGGGGGGGGAGGAAATCTCTACTTTCTCCACTAGATGGTGCAAGTTAATTAAAAGGCCCTTTCATTTCTCATTTACAGAATCTGTAGTGAGCATGAATTGAATAAATTGCTTACAAGTAAAATAATTTCAGTTAAGGGCCTGCTTTTCTCCCACACCTCCTCAGAAATAGTTATTACATGGTGATATTTTTATCCTTACTTAAAGGATTCAACTATACAAATATGTAGCATTTCTATACTAACAAAAGTAGCCCATGCTATGAAATTACAGCCCTTAGCTATAAAAAGTGGTATACCTTTGCAGTGTGGAAGAGCTTTAAAACTCTTGAAATCTTGAAAATCCCAAATTATCGTGGTTTTTTTCTATACTTCCCACCCAGTAGTATATCTGTTAAGGTGCAATAAGTGCTATATAGGATCATTCTAGTATTTTGATTTTCAGCATTCAGAATAAAGATGTAGTCGTGTGTGCTTACAGCTTGGTAATCATCTCTTTTCTTTGAAGAGTAGTTTGGTTTTTTTTAATCAGGTTTTATGTCTAGCATACTTATTGTAAAGTGATCTGATTGTAATTTTCCCACAATTTGTAATCTCATTTTCCTTTCCCTGACCCAGTTTCAGTAAGTATTACGAATCTTTATCCTGGTTGTGAGAATGTCAGCGTGAGAAGCCGTAGTATGATGTTTGAGCCAGGCCTGACCAAAGGGGTATTAGAAGCTTTCGTTTCACCTGCTCATCACTCTCACTTCTCTGCTGATGACCAGTCCACCAAGGCCATTGATGTTCAGAATGCCTACTTGAACGGTAAGCAGAGAGCTAGGCTGGCATGCCTTATTCTGTGGGGAAAGGTAATGCCATTTTGCTTGTTTTTAGAAACAAAAACAAAAATATCTGACTTGGTATGGTACGGACTGTGGTTAAGAATTCAACACTGGTTGGGTTTGGTTTGTTTAAGCAGAAAGTAAATCTGCATGACGTTCTCTACTTGTAATACACATAGTAATCATTTGTGTCAGATATTTATAGAACTACCTAGAAGTGCTTTTGAGATTAATAAGTGGGGCAGAAGGAAGAGATTTGGCATAATAGAAGAGGTTAGTACACCAGATACTAGTGTAAAGGCCCCTTCACCTACACTACATGTAGATTGGGGATTTTGTCAGATTTAATCCAGTCCCATAGACCCAAGCGTCCTCACCTTGCATGTGGTACCCAGCTGTATGAAGGGCCTACCACTGTCGCCCCACAAGGGGGCTGGAGCACATTTGGTGAGCATTGGAGCAGAGCTTCTGGTTGCATTTTTTTTGGAAAGCAAACCAACTGCTCTGCAGTTGGAACCCGTTAGCAGTAAGAGGGGTCAGTCAGAGAAGTTATTTGAAAACCTCAATGATGTTCCAAAGCAAAACACTTACGTAGTGCTTTCTCTTCATCCAGTAGCTGTCTTTGTCATAAGTACACATAGATGCTAGTAATGCTTTTGAGTGTGAAAACCATACAAAAGGTACATACCGCCACCCCTACTAGTCATCAGAGAGGTGATAAGATCTCTCCTTAAAGAAAATGTTTTGCATACCTTAGCAGTTGCAGTTTTGAGGCTGAGTTCAGATTAATCAAGCTTTTATTTTGGAGAGAGAAACCTACTTACAAATTCAGTATATGCACACTAACACATACTGTGACAAAACATTTGTCCTAGATGCTGAAGAGTTTGGCATGTAGCTAAAGCTTGTTCTTTGGCTGGGTTAATTTCTACTTTTGATATAATTTGAAACCAGATCAAATTCTGCAGTGAAATAGAGTTGTGCAACAGGCTATCAGAAGGATTTTCTTTTCTTTCTTTGTACTGTCTTGATATAGAAGGAAAGCGTGCACATGGATGAACTCTGGATAGCTGAACTCATAACAGCAGATATGAGATTTCTGTTTTTTTTTCTTCTAGAAGTTCAAGGTGCATCTGAATCATCATTTGTTTAAATAGAGGTAGTATAAGTGTACCTTATCAGGTAGTGAGTCTGGGAAGTGCAATACAGTGCAACATGCTAATGCTTTTCTCACCTGAAGTTAAAGGAGATGACAAAGAATCATTATGCTGTTGGGATCCTTAACATGGTGATTCTTCAGTCCTGACTATCTAATGTGATTTGAATAATACAATTCCATAAAACAAAGTGGGTTCTTTGAGAATGTTCTTGAGTTGTTTTTAATGCCAGTGGTGGAACTTTAGAAAGAAAAAATCATAAAAATGTTGCTCGTCTGGGGACTACCAGGAAAAGAACAGGAGCAGTTATTCTTGTTTTGCAAGGGAACTGCTCTAGTGTAAGACAAAAGCCAATTTAATGTGTGAGGCTGTATGACTTGAACACACAGGTGCTTCCGTGTGGCATCCAGCTGAACGTCCTAGAGAAGTGAATGTGAGAGAGGAACAGGTTGTAAGGACCCAACTTCTCAGTCTCTGAGACTGTCTGAAACCTGTTCCGTTTGTTCATGATTGCATTTGTAGTTTTGCTTTCTCACCTGCATAGTTTATCTTTGAGAAAGTTTAAATTAGATTAACTGTTTCATTTGTCTTTCCGCAGCTGAACAAGGCTTTGTGCTTACTGACAGTGTGATCTCTTCATCTGTTTGTCTGTTTTTCAGGAGTTGGTGATTTCAGCATCTGGGAATTCTCTGGGAATCCTGTGTATTTCTGCTGTTACGATTATTTTGCAGCAAATGATCCCACCACAATTCACATAGTGCTTTTTAGTCTTGAGGAGCCTTATGAAATCCAGTTAAACCAAGTGACCTTTTGGCTCAGTTTCCTGAAATCATTAGTCCCAGTTGAGGAGCCAATAGGTATGCTCTTCTGCCTGTTAATGAAATGTTAGTGGAAAATAAGATTGTGTTTCTTTGCAACTTTGTAAATCCTCCATGCTGAGTGCTATTACACATCTTCATCCCCTTTCATTTAAACACATTGCAAACAAAGTTTCTCAGCAATTGACAATCTTATTTGTGGAACAAGCCTGAAGAGTTTCATGCACTAGTTACTCCAACTGAAATGGGTCATGAGATACAGTACAGGCTCTTGTGCCAAGTGAAGTTTTATGTCAGATAAGCTGTGTGAAGAAGTGTTTCAGAATGTTGGAAGCATTTAAGAGCAGTTCTAGACACATTGATTAAAATCCACTTAAATCTGAAAACCTAATTCTAAATTAAATCTAAACCCCAATTAACTGTTTGCAGCATAAGTTGATTTTGCCAGTGAGAACAGGACAGAATGACGTTGTAGAATGGCATTACACTCTCAGTACATGCCACTCTAACCTGTTTAACTAGAGTTGTATTTGGGATTCAAATATGTTAACTTTTGGTACATCAGGGTATACAGAAACCAGTATTTCTAGTAAATTTCACTTCATATTTTTTAAGACTTTGCACAGATTTTAAGTGAAATGACTTTACATTCAAGCTTTCTAACAAGCTGAAAGTTGCAAACAAATTAACTTAAATCACTTGTTTGTTTTTCCTTTAAAGGTCTGTAGGTATACATACTGTATAGCTTGATTGCGTTTGTAGCTGAGCGTTGGTCTGCAGACTGTGACAGTTTTATGGTAGAACCAAGATCTGACATGTGTCTTGGTTCTATGAACCAAAATGTTATCCCAGCCAGTGGATCTAACTCAGCACTGGCAGACTCACTACACAAGCACATCCAGTGCTTACATAGGGCAGAATATTCCCCCTCCCTTCTTGTTTTCTACTCAGTTCTGTGTGCATGATCTCCGCCTGACAAGTGACAATGATGAGCAGACATCTGCATGTCTTTCATCTTCCATTTTAGGTCAAATCACAAGGTTATAAATATAACCATTGGGATCTAACTGACTTGCAATTACTTCTGGGATTGAAAGCTCAGAATTATGCAGAAAAAAAGCATTAAAGCTGAAAATACAGTTAATTTTCAATTGCTGAAAGCTTTTCTTGTTTCATACTCTAGCAAGGAAACTTAGTTCTTGAATTGACTAAGTTACTAGCATAATTTAGGTACTTTGCCTAAATCACCATTTATACTGGTCTGCTGAATTTGGATACTCATGCATGTTTTACTGTTACAACTCTTAAATAATATATATTAATTGACATTAGCAGAAAGTTTAAACTTTTGGAATTACTTTCCAGTTATGATGTCTAAGTCCATCTGCCGAAAAAGAAAACAAAAAGATCTACAACTAGAGAATACTTATCCTGAAGTGCTACGCAGAGGGGGGGGAATGTGGCTTTTTTAGGAATTAATCAAGATTCT
Source organism: Anseranas semipalmata (assembly GCA_013399115.1). Classification (NCBI taxonomy): domain Eukaryota; kingdom Metazoa; phylum Chordata; class Aves; order Anseriformes; family Anseranatidae; genus Anseranas; species Anseranas semipalmata. The sequence continues at coordinate 212,527 of VXAA01000327.1, read as the reverse complement.
GTAGCTTAGTTGATGAAAACTGATGTAAGCATATTTCTCCCATGTGAAGTTTTTGTCAGACAAAACAGCAGAATTGGATGTACTGTCTTTTTTTTTTTTTTTAATAATTGTCTAATGATGTCTCTTCTTTTCTGGAAGATCAGTTTGAGAAGAGATTGAAAACTGTGTGTTCCATGCTGTCACCTCATTCATGCCATTTGTATCTTTCTTTCTTTCTTTTTCATTCTTTTTCATGGTATCTGCCAGGCTTTCCTACTTAACTCTCACCTAAGTGAGAGGTCACTGTTTGTGTAAGTACTGTAAAATAGCATTCATACCACCATGTGAATGTTGTAGACATTCTGTGTTCTACTTAAAATTCTCTAAGCTGTACCTGTAGTGTTAAGGACCATCCAAAGATTATGAGAAACCCTTTCAAGAAGCTTTTATTTTTTTAATTATTTTTCTTCACATTGTTGTAGATTGTAGTTAATAGACATATAATCAGTGTTATTAATTAATGTTTTTGTTAAAACAATAAAGGCATATAATGCCAACATTTCTGATATTATTCAAAGATTATAGCTTTTCAAATTGAACATTATGTAGATAATTCTATAGGTAGGTAACAGCCATAACACCGGTGGTTTGGTTGTGTAGAAATAGGTGTAGATGTGATTAAAGTTGGTAGGTGTAGCTGTACTTAAAGTTGGTAAATCCACTTCAACAACATAAAATGTATTGCAACGTACCTGGCTCAGTAAGGCAGCCATCTTCCTGGGCATGTGTCATAGTGAGGAAATGTTCTTGTTTCCGTTCTAGCATTTGGTGGAAAGCTGAAAACTCCACTACGTGTTGTTTTGGTTGCCACACATGCTGACATAGTGAATCTTCCTCGGCCTGTTGGGGGGGAGTTTTGGTATGACAAGGACATGTCATTGTTGAAAGAAATCAGGAACAGGTAAGAGGGGATTATATGTAGTGTACATGTCTGTTTCAGAGAAAAAATACTAAAATGTATAATATATAAAGGGTTTTTTATTCAGCTGAAGCTATGTGATATTTACACAAAAGAAAGTGCAATATTTTGAGGATTGTCTTTATTGAAAATATTCAGGAAGCTTATTCTGTGCAAAAAATGAAACATTTGTCAGTGCTACAATGGGCGAGTGAGCTAAGTGAGCTAAAATGAGCAAGTGGTGTATAAAATGAGTGATGCTCAGAAGTCTCAGCCTGTAAATGCTGAGATAAATCTAAAGGCCAGTGTCAACCATCTGTCTAACATCCTGGCGCATAGGTTTTGCACCAGCCTCAGAAAAGTGGGCAAATCTGAGCTGCAACCTCCAGGTGCAAAAGAGGAAGCTGTACAGTACAGCCACCCTTTTCTCTGAAGTGATTTAGGATGGGTAGGAGAAAAACTAAACCGAGCCTGGAGGTGCTGTCTGTATACTGTTTCTGAAGAGTTGGACTTTGTCAAGTCACACACATTAAAAGATCAGCCAAAAGGTGCCTAGAAGTTAGGAAAACTGTTAATCTTCATCAGCAAATACTTGGCGAGCGTGCTAATCATGGTAACTTTCACAAACTAATGGTATTGGATAAGGTAATAATAATTTATATTCACACTGAGCAGTTATCCACATAAGTGGGTAACGTGGTATGGGGAACCATCCATGCCTGTGAGCATACACACTTGTTTGTGTACAGATGTAGGAAACCCAGCACAACAGTGACAGAGCAGTATCTCAATCACTTGAAATAAACCAACAGAAAATATCTGGGTGTAATCTTTGGTGCTGGAATCTTTTTTAAATGTAAATCATTCTAGAGCTAGGAAAAGAGGTACATGTGGTTAAAAAGTCAAATGGAAGTGAGAAAGAGAGCTGGTGTCGATATCGATGAAAACTGAACTATTTAAAGTGAGAAGAAACAAAACAACACATATGAAGACCTTAAAAAAATGAATTCCTGCTATCCCTTCTCTAGTAAAATGTTTTTGTAATTAAAAGTCCTAGGTTGCAGTTGTAATTTACTTAGGAATTTTCAGCCTATTTACTTAGGAAAGGTAACAATTTTCTGTCAATATACCTGTTTGCATTCAAGAAAATTAGAGAGCAGCTGTACTGTCTTTGCTTATAAAATATCTTAGGATAATCAGTACTACGTTTCATCATTATCCTTTGAAGTACTGCGTAATTTAAGGCTGAAGTGCTGCTGTATTAAGAAAATGGATTTGGAACTGAATAGACTATTGGTGGCTTTCTTTCTCTTTTAGATTTGGAAATGATCTTCAAATTTCAGACAAGTTATTTGTGTTGGATGCTGGAGCATCTGGGTCTAAAGATATGAAGCTTCTCCGAAATCACTTACAAGAAATAAGAAGCCAGATAATATCTGTAAGTAATATCCAATGGTCTAGATTGTGCTAACTAAAATGTGAAAATCTTGGGTAAGAAATGATTTACTGTAAACTTAGTACTTAATTTCAGAACTTAAAAAAAGGAACAAACAACTGTTAACATCAAGGATTCTGTAAGCATTTTCAAAATTGTGGGTAATTTGTACAGGTCACCAAAATGGCCTCTCTTGAAAGGAAACAATTGAGATTATCAGTTTAAAGCTGTATTTTCATATTTTGAGTTGACAGTGATTGGATTCCAATGCTGACTTTGTGTGTATGTGTGTGTGCGTGTGTGTGTGTGTCAGAGTAGTATTACAAAGATGCAGAATATATTTGATGCAAGTAAATTTTTCATTAAAAAACACAAGAGTAGAACACTTTCCTCAGTTGTTAAGAAGGCAATTCTCAATATAGATGTGTGAACTGCATATATATATATATATATGTTTAAGCATGTTTTATATATATATATATATATATATATATGTTTAATCTTCTTACTAGGGTCTTTTACTGAAAAATATGTGCTTGGATTTTTATGTATGTGTATATATATGTATATGAAACTAAGGGTAAAATAGCCATGGTTTGATGTAATCACCATGAATCTACAAAGACTTCAATACTGAGGATGGCCAAGTGAAATTATTATGTAGCCTATGGCATTTAAATTCTTCATTCTAAAGTCCCTCTTAATTATGTAATGCCAACAAGACATTCTGCAGCTACTTCTGATAGGTATAAAAGAAACAGTGAAATAAAAGTTAATATATTACTGAGTTCACTCTGTAGATTGAATGAAGTGTTTTTTGTATGAAAGTCAGCCTATTGTATGTTCCCAATGGTGTCTTGATTTTTAATAAGTTTTTCTTCTTTGACAAAACTTTTTTGCAGCAGTTTCCACTAGATGAAATTTGGGGAGCTTTATTGCATATGAATTGTGTGCTGTGGTTTGAGATTGCAGGGGTGAGGGCATTAGTAATGTCCAAAACAGTCAATAGATAAATGTGCCATCTTTACTTTTTATCTGATATTTTGCTATCTCACCTGTTGAAATACGTTAGTCCAGTACAAATAGCGGTGAGTACAGATTTTAATTAAGTGCCCAGCTGTTTCTGGAATTTACTTTATTAAGAAAAGGTAGATCTTCTTGCAAGTGCATACCAGATGGAAGAGTGCAGGTCCATCACAAGGGGACTCTAGACGTATATACGTCATGTATGTATTAGACCACATAGCCTCTATTTAAAAAAAAAAAAGAGTTACTCTCAGCAGAGTACAGTTACAAGTGGGTGTTTTCTCTGCTTTTGTAAGACTTGCCCGCCCATGACTCACCTGTGTGAAAAAATAATCTCCACACTACCTTCATGGAGAAAAATGAATGGACCCAACCAGCTGATGTCCTTGCAGCAGTTTGTATATGATGTACAGGAACAGCTTAATCCCCTAGCAAGTGAAGATGACCTACGGCACATTGCACAGCAGTTGCATAGCATAGGAGAAGTAAGTGCTTTTTGTCTAAATTGTGTATCCATATTATTGAGGTACTGCTCTGGTAGAATATTGCTTAATGGGATTTAAGCAAATGTCTATAGTTACTTTTTTCTACTCTTCCTTTTAAGACATCATAAGAAGTAGAGACTGATCAATAACGCTTTTTGTTATCATTATTGTCTGTGGCACTTGTTCCATTCAACATTATTTCTTTGAGACAGGAAGAACTGCAGTTCATTGCTGTAGTTTTAATAACATAAAATACTTAGAAAACATAAGGTGTACTATCATCTTAAAATGAGGTAGTGCTTAATATGTTCACTGCAGATGAGAAATTTGTGTGTCCATTAGAAATTGAATCATAGGAAAACACTGTTGCATAAATAGCTTGCAGAGCATGTCTAGGCTTTACTATTGTTGGGTTGTTATGGCTTTATTATTAATAGAAGTCAAGAACAAGATCCATTCTTTGTTTTGCAAGAAATCAAAATGCCGTTTGTTTTTCTTCTGTCAGCAGTGTTAATTAAATGATTGAGTCAATAGGTTATGAAAGACAAAATGTGGGGTATCATCTTGTACTTCATAAGATAAAAATAGTAACTTTCCTATTTATAAACAGATTAACATCATGCAGAGTGAAACAGTCCAAGATGTTGTGCTTCTGGATCCTCGCTGGCTCTGTTCAAATGTCCTTGGAAAAATCCTGTCAGTGGAGAACCCAAAAGCTCTCCATCACTATAGAGGTCGATACACTATAGAGGACATCCAGCGTCTGGTAACAGATAGTGATGTGGAAGAACTGATACAAATTTTGGATGCCATGGATATTTGTGCAAGGGACCTTAGCAGTGGAGCAATGGTGGATATTCCTGCTCTCATCAAGACTGACAATCTCCACAGGTCTTGGACAGATGAGGAGGATGAGGTATTGATTTATGGTGGTGTTAGAATAGTTCCTGTGGAACATCTTACCCCATTTCCTTGTGGAATTTTTCATAAAGTTCAGGTGAATCTCTGCAGGTGGATTCATCAACAAAGCACAGAGGGAGATGCTGATATACGTCTGTGGGTAAACGGATCAAAGATAATGAATCGTGGAGCTGAGCTTTTAGTGCTGCTGGTCAACCATGGTCAGGGTATAGAGGTTCAAGTTAGAGGACTGGAAACAGAGAAGATCAAGTGCTGTTTACTTCTGGATTCTGTATGCAGCACCATTGATAACTTAATGGCCACAACCTTACCAGGCCTTCTGACCGTAAAATACTACCTTAGTCCTCAGCAGCTGAGGGAACATCATGAACCAGTAATGGTCTACCAGCCTAGAGACTTCTTCCGTGCACAGAGTCAAAAGGAGACATCACTAACTAACACCATGGGGGGATATAAAGAGAGCTTTAGTAGTATACTGTGTTTTGGATGTCTTGATGTCTACTCCCAGGGAAGCCTAGGAATGGATATTCATGTTTCAGATCTGAATCTACTTACCAGGAGAAAACTAAGTCGGCTTTTGGATCCACCTGATCCCATGGGCAAAGATTGGTGCCTTCTGGCCATGAACCTGGGCCTCCCTGATCTTGTTGCAAAATACAATACAAATAACGGAACACAAAATGACTTTCTGTCAAGCCCAGTCCATGCCCTGCTGCAGGAATGGAGTAATGCTCCTGAGAGCACTGTAGGTATCCTAATGTCTAAGCTGAGGGAATTAGGTCGGAGGGATGCAGCAGACTTTTTACTGAAGGCATCTTCTGTATTCAAAATAAATTTAGATGCTAATGGTCAAGAGGCTTATGCTTCAAGTTGCAACAGTGGAACGTCTTATAATTCAATTAGCTCTGTAGTGTCACGGTAAGAACAGCAGTTTTGCATAGACATCTTTTCAAACTGCAGAAAGGATAAAAGTACAGGAGTTTCTGTACCCTTTCATTTATAAGGTTTTACATCAAAGGGTCTTTATCCTTCAGCACCACCTTTTTGTGCTTAAACTTTCTACTTCTAACTGTGAATTGTTGCTTTTTATTTGATCTATTAAAAAGGCTGGTGTACTTCTGGTGTTCTAAGATTATTACAGATACATAATGTGCTGCTTAATACTGCCATTTTAACTGGAAAGTCTTTTAACTTTTGGATGTACTGCAACTGTTTTATAAAATACTTCAATTCTCCCTGTAAAAGGAAGGGGGAGAAGAATAGCACATATTACCAGAAATGTGTATTTCTTACACCCATTTTTTTCTTTTCATGTTGTCCTCTGCTTAACATTTTTTAATATTTGTAAGGAGAAAAATCCACCTACACTTCTGATCATTCTGCCTGAATCTAACACCACATTGTTTATAGCTGAAAAAGCGAGTGCCTTTTGCGGAAGGGAGGGTGCCGTTGATTTGAGTGACCCTGCTGGAGTTACAAGAACATGCTACCTCTGTTTCACTTAAATTGTCTGCATGCTTATCATTGCAAGTGGTGCTTGCCTTTTAATTTTTCCTGCATTTCTAAGACATTGGTGATGACTCATGCAGAGCATTCTTGTGCCAATACTGTGGGTACAGATGTGTGATACCTAATCAACTTCGATTACAGTCAAATCATAATGTGAAAATCTCTTAAACTTGCCAATTATCATGCTTCATTATTTCCATGCACCTCAGGTAAAAGTTCATATCATTATAGAGTTCAAAAAGGACATACATGTGTTAGATACTGCAGAATAATATTGTATAGCTGTCAGTTGTAATTTGTGTATAACAAATGTTTTTCTACTATTAGATGCTAAGTTACTTACTTCCTGTACTTGAAAACTTTTATGGGGATAAAAACAAAAAGGATTCCAGATTTCTTGCAGTAAGAACTTTAAAATTGATATTGCTATGAGGGGATATGACGCATTCTCTGTTCTAAAAAGCATGTAATTTTAATGGTGCAATGTGTGTTTGTGTATATATATTGTATGTATATATATTAATACTATTTTTTCCTTAATCTTACAATGTAGTAAAATTTTAAAGGATTTTTCTACAAATAAACCGTTGCTTGTTGCATCCCTTTCATTTGTATTCTGTACCCGAAAGGGACCAAAACTTCTCTTTTCTTTACAATTGCAGTCCTGCAGAGGCAATGCCTGGCTTCTGAAGTTCTGGGAACCTCCTGTTTTGCTTCAGGGTTTTTCTCAGTGTGCTATGGGAGTATTTATTTATATTTTATTAGATGGCACCTCTGCTGTAGAGTGGGTTTGCATTGATTTTGACAAACAGCAAGCCAAAACAGTTTGCTACATAGCTTTTTCTTTTGTGTTTTTCAACAATGAAAACCAAAACAGCAGATGCGAGTCTGTCATTCAGAATCCTCCAGATTACGTCACATTGTAAGCGGGGCTCTCACTGAGCTAGAGCCCATGCAATGGTGGTGGTTCTTATATTAAGGATCTGCTCATCACACGGGGGTCTGTGTTGCTGCTACTTACTTAAGCTCTCAGCCTCATTCACTGACAGCTGCACAGCCTCCGGGCTGCACTCCGAGCAGGCAGCTCTGTGCAATACCTCCTCCCTGTGTGTGCTGCAGAGCCGCACTAAGAGTTACACTGACTCTTCTTAAAATGCTAATTGTTGTTTCACACTACCTTTCTGTGTGTATTTTATCTTCCCTTTATTAAATCTTTCCCTTGGCATCAGTGGGCTCCTTTGCTGAATATTTTTTTAAATGTCTAGTCCACAGTAAGAACTATGGCTAATGAGCAGTCCTACCCTAAGGTATCTCTGCTCTGGTATTTTCCTGCATCCGACAAAGTGAGTTCAACATCTCCCACTGCTGCTGGGGGTTGCTCACAGAAGAGCCCCACTTTCTGCAGCCCACTTCAGGGAACATTTGCCTGTATTACTTCTTGGCCACGACCACACTTTGCCTCCTAGCTATACACGCCTGGAACAGCTCTATCACATTCTGGTATGTGGACAGGTCTAGCTCATTTCATAAGACTTCTGGGTTTTCTAGCTGGTTTCTTCATCCTCAGCCTCAAACTGGAAAGTGAGTCCAGCCTCTGAGTTACCTCCACTGAGTCTGTTTGACTGCAGAAGAATGAGACTTGGTATCAGAAGTCCTGCGAGAGCAGAGGGTACTCTGAGGTGATTTTCGTGTGCAAGGCTGCCAGTGGTGTCTGCTGTTTTGGGATTTAATTCACCAATGTAATGTTCATGGTGGAGTGGCAAGATTACCGAGACAACAGTTCCTCACCTACCTCCCTAGATGCTTTAAGCACATTGAAGATGTATGATTGACTTAGGAATTCTGGTGCAGTAGTCTTTTTTTTTTTTTTTTTCCTCCCAAACAGCTTGTTCTTGACAATCCTCTGCCTCCGTTTACTATAAAATGCGGCCCTGGGAGTATAAATTACTTAGTGGATGCTAAGATGGATCTTTGAATGGCAGTAAGTGCCTATTGCATCATTTCCAGTTTTTACGGTAATAGGTTCAGGAAAGTGAATCACAGTCATAGGATGGCTTTGGATTGCATTCCTATAAATCATGTGCCATATTACTGAGATTCAAAAAAACCCATATTTGTCGTAAGTGACAATTTTGACAGAAAAAGGTTAGCAAAGTGATACAAGTGGGCATCCCACACGCTCTCTTCAGTTGTTTCAATCTTACTGATTCCCTGTTTTGTGAATGCTACTAAGAGCAGAGCTTCATTCCACAATTTTTAGAGCTGTGTTTAAAATGCACTGGCCCTGACTCACTCCAGAAATGGGGGCAGTGGCAGTCTTGTGAGATTAAAAATGTTTAGCTGTAAATGTAAATTGTGTGTTTGTGCCTTGAACATGCTAACCACATAAACTCAGCTCCTGCCAGTGAAATGAGTGAAGTTGGATACTAACCATTAGAAGACTCTTCCTTGTACTTCGTAGGTTCAGAGCAGAGCTTCTGAAACACAAACTGATGATATAGAGGTTAGCCCCAATGTTCATTTTGCCATCAAAATCAATAATATGACAAACTTAAGCTTACAACACAATTGCTCAAGGCCAAGACACATTACAGATGATGTTGCAGTTCAGAAATGTTTGTTACTGACATCTGAAATCAAATTTTGAACAAATTGTCTGAAGAAGGTACGCAGGAAGTGGGCATTTTGGTGCAAATAATTTTTCCAAGTACAGTGTCTTTTCCTGGGTGTGCAGCACCATGCATATAGGATAGGAAAGTGCTTCATATTGCTGGTGTATTAGGAACTGGTTTTACACCCTGTGGGAGTTTTGCTGCTGACCTAACTGGTGAGTTTGGAAAGCTAGGAGAGATCAGTGGCTACATGCAAATTATTGAGGGTGGGACAAGAAGGGCATCCAGAGGTGACCTTGGGTGGAGGTAGATATTAATTATTCTTCTCGCCTTAAGAGGATGTAAACCAGAGACAGCTACAGGTTTCAGGATCCTTGTGATTCAAGTGATTAAGAAAGAGTTATGAAACTACAGGGATTTAGCAACTCTTGAGTGTCAGAGACTGACAGAGCCAGCAGGCTCAGAAAGGAGCCAGAACCCTGTCTCCTAAATGCTCAGGGCTCTCCAGAGCAACGGTGAAGCTGTTATGGCTCTCTGTGCTGCAGCCAATTCTGGGCCCTAATCCTGCGCTGGCTGCGTTTCCCAACCTTGGTGGAAATTATTTGTTGGTGCTTTGCAGCCTTTGTATTCCAAAGAAGCTGTGTTGCAACATTGTTTATAACTGATTCCTCGATTTGAGTCATGTCACTGTTTCAGCTTTGCAAATGAAATGGAAGAATAATGCCCAAGTCGTAACTCCAAAAGGAGCAGAGGAAGCATGCTGTGCGCTGAAACCTCTCTTTAGGTCAGAGCAGTGCAGCATTTTCTTTGAAGGTGGCCTGAATACACTAGGTACAGTATTAAAATCTACTATTTCTGTTTGACTTGAACTATGCTTGCTAAACTCAGCCCACTGGGTCACAAAATAAATAAAAATAATAAAAATAAAAATAAAAATAAACAAACAGGACCACAGATTCACTTCTGTCTCTTTTCAGTTTTTGTCTGTTTTGGAACGCAAGGTAGCAGGTAAAAAACAGGAAGAGAATAAGATTTTAACAATGCTGAGGCACTCAGACTTTGCACATATGAGTTCAGGTTTCCAAAAGTCATGTGAGCTATAGATAGAAGACTGTTTGGTGGCACCATTTATCATAACAAGCTTTACTGGAACAGCGGGCCAGCAGCAAATGCTGCCTCAAAGCTGGAAGAGTGTCTCAGTGGCCTTGGTTCAAGTTTGCATTAACCAAATTGGCTTAGCGTTTCTGCACCAGCCAGCCTGCCCTGGGTGAGGTCCAAATCCAACCTATGCATATTTAAAGATCATCCTTGAAAATGCAACCATGCTGCTGAGTCAGTTGGACGTACATAAAAAATCACTGCCCTGCACTGAGACAGACAGGGCACATCTGGACCCGTCCCACCTGAGCTCTGGGCCCTGCTCTCACTGGCCCAGGACACCCATGCAGGTGATATGCACTGGTATCTCCTAGACAGAAATGAAGACTGGGAGCCATCCTGCTGGGGAGGATAAGAGGTCCTGAAGAGGAAAAAATGTCTAGGCACACTGCACCCTGCTCACATAACTTTGCTGGCAAAGAGAAGTTGACAGCCTGGGCCCATGCTACCTTCTCCATCCAAAACATCATTAGCACCTCCTCTAATAGTTGAGGCTCTTCTAGTGGCTGCATGCCTGGGTCCAAGAATGCGTGCTCACTCGTGCCATGGATCACGGGATCCAACGAGCGCAGCTCAGTGAGGCGTCTTCCCTGCAGACTCGGGCACGCTGTCACAGCTGGGCATTACTGACCCCAAGCAGCTTCAGGCCGTCTGTGCTGGAAGCACAGCAGAGGCACTTCTGCTGCGTTTCTGTGGAATTTGCATGAGTGAGTAAGGCCTGGCATGAGGCACCAGCATGTGGTGCACGGCGGGAAGTGAAAAGTTGCACTTTTCAGAACTGTTCCCTGCGAAGCACGGGAAAGAAGAGCGGACTCTCGCGTCAGCGGGGTTAGCCCGTGCTGATGCTGTTAAAGGACTGTCTGTGCAACTCTCTGAGTCACTGTGTGCTTCAACTTCTCAGCTGCCCATTCCATTGCAAAATCTGCTGTTCTAGCCTGGCCACAAAGAAGGATACTTTTGTCACTATAGTCTGTTGCTTCCTAGAGATGAATGAGTCTCAGAGGGACATCCCCTCTACAGGATAGTTCACAAGCCGAAATATATGTAGCAGAGTGGATCAGATAAGCAAAGTGAGTGCAGGGAGAAAGGTCACCCGCTGGGAACTTTGGAATATCAACAAATCCTGCTATCCCTAAATTTGCCTTCAAAACCCTACAATTTTGTAGCATGGGCNTTTTTTTTTTTTTTGTAAATTCTGGCTTTTTATCAGTTGCAAAAGTAAAAAAAAAAATTACTCTGCAAAGTGACGAGTGCCGTCGGCTACTGCTGAAGCCAAAGCTTTCATTACTGTGGAAAATACAGGACACAGGTCTTGAATGTTGTGCTGAAGGCAATATGTCAGTGCACATGAAAGCCAGTGCCAAACCCAGGTGAGTTCCAGGACAAAACCAGCTCCTTTCCTAAGCCCATTGGGTGGATGATTTCATCATTCCTGAGGTAGGAAAGCGATTACTTTGGAGGTATTTCCACCCATTTGATAGCTAGGATTAGATTCTTTGATTTGGTTATACATGAGGAGTCAAACCACCACCCTCTACAACTAGACCACTTGGAATCAAAATTTCCTACAGAACCCTGGGGATCGTGATGGTACCTGGAGAATGTTGTAGCAATTAGCCTGGAAATCGTGGAAGAGGGTGAGTCACTGTAACCAAATTAGCACCAGATAGGATGGGCTGAATTTCCTTGGTTGCTCATAGTCAGAAAGAAATATTGCTTGCAGCTGTTAGATCTGGCAGTCAAGTAGCAATAAAGATTGCAGAGGAAGTTTGAGGCAGTGGCCTGCAGCAGCATTCTGCTTATAGAGGTTCAGAAAAGAGCTGTGTGAATGCTTAAACGCATGGATTACCACAGTTTTAATGTGTGCTTCAGGAGCTGAATCAAGGCCCAGAGCTTAGAGGTGTTGCTGTGAGAAGGAGGATTTCCAGATCTGGCGTACCGCCCTCTCATCCCAGCCGTGCTACCTGGCTAAGGGGTGCTCTGCAAAGCGGTGGCTGCTGCCTTCTAAGGAAAACAGGAAAATGAACCTAACCCACTGGCTTCAGTTAGGGTGTACGGAGCAGGTGTAAGAATGAATACAAAGCCACCATATTACCACCCTGTTTGCCATTCGCTCTCTGGAGACCAACATTCACTTGTACTTAGCAGAACAGGGAGAGAATTTTTCCAAGTGTGGCAAAAAGTCAAGGGGTGTTAAAAGAAGAATCGCTTCCCTAGCTGTGAATCAGCAGTACGCGGTTCAGATTACCTTGTTTCTTACCAGTGTGGCTAAGAAGGCTCTGCAGAGACTCTCTTAGCCACTAAAGAAAGGCGTAAGTGACAAGGAGAAGTTCTGGCTTGTTTTAAGCGCTGAGCTCCACTAGGGACATTCAGTTTCCCAAGCGTCTGTTCTTCGTGCAAGAGCGGCGGTTCCACAGCTCCCTCCCAGGCCCGCCTGGAAGCCACACGCCCCAGTAAGGGCGCTGCCAGGCTGGCGCGGAAGGCGGCCTGTGGCATGGCAGCAGCGGGCGCCAGGCAGAGGGGGGCCGCTGAGGGCTGGCTGCCACACATGCTGCCGCAGCCGCGGGGCCTCGCGGCCAGGCCTGGCTGCCAGGCCAGGCCGCGTGCCTGGTCCCAGCACAGCTCGGTCGTGTGGCGTGGACGTGGCCCCTGTGGATCGCCTGTGGTGTTAACAGCAATGCAAAATACCGCATCTGTCAAAGAGAACAGAGGGGCAGACCAGTGCTTTCCTTTATGGTGTGACTGAATCATAGAATCACAGAATTTGGGTTGGAAGAGATCCTAAAGACCACCTAGTTCCAACCCCCCTCTCATGGCAGGGACACCTCCTACTAGCCCAGGTTGCCCAAAGCCCCATCCAGCCTGGCCTTGAACACTTCCAGGGATGGGGCATCCACAGCTTCTCTGGGCAACCTGTTCCAGTGCCTCACCACCCTCAAAGTAAAGAATTTCTTCCTTATATCTAATCTAAATCTACCCTTTTTTAGTTTAAAACCATTGCCCCTTGTCCTATCACTACACTCCCTGACAAAGAGTCCCTCCCCATCCTTCCTGGAGGCTTCCTTTAGGGACTGGAAGGCTGCTATAAGGTCTCCCCAGAGCCTTCTCTTCTCTGGACTGAACAACCCCAACTCCCTCAGCCTGTCTTCACGGGAGAGGTGCCCCAGCCCTCTGGTCATCCTCATGGCCCTCCTCTGGACTCACTCTAGCAGGTCCATGTCTCTCTTATGCTGGGGTCCCCAGGGCTGAATGCAGCACTCCAGGTGGGGTCTCACCAGGGCAGAGCAGAGGGTGACAATCACCTCCCTCCACCTGCTGGCCTTTTGACGCAGCCCAGAATACAGTTGAGAGATTGAGTTAAAGCATCGTGCACATTCCTCTAGTGAGCCCTGGAACAAGCTGTGTAAGTACAGGGGGATGTCTCGGAAACTCAAGTCTGATACTCACATCTACCTGCATGCAGCTGAGTGTCCCTGCATCAAGCAATAATGGAAACGCTCCTACACAGTTCAGTGTTTATTGGGCTCCACTTTTTCGCTTTTGTTCCCGGAAGTGATGCTGGTTTCTATGCAAGAAGTTTTCGGCAAGTGTTTATCATTTCCATCTCTAGTCATTGTTTCTAGGATGTGGTTTCAATGAAATCTGCGAAAGAAAAGGTTTCCCTGGTGGAGAAACATAAATTTTGGCAGCAATTTTCTACTCATGGAAGCTGCTAATAGAGACTGCCTCCAACTGTTACTCTGAGTGGTAAGTGCAGTAATATGCAAACTGTTTCTGTCATTTGCAGAATCGGTGTCAAAACCCAATATAAGAACCTCCTTCAATCCACCATCAACCTGGAGCCACTAGGCCTTCCTGCGCATCTACGTACAGGAACTGCACAGCAGAGTCATGACTCCTGCGTGCCTCTGCATTACGGGTAGACAGGATGACGACTGCCTGCCCTGACGGGTATTGGAAGACCCATCGATCCACACGCACTCAGTACGAGTCAAGCGTGGGGTTCCTCCTACACCTCAGCACGCCTACAAAGGCTGCGTATGCCATTTCAGCCCTGCTGCTAGCATCCAGGCTCAGAGCTGCATTTTGCTTAAGCTGAAGCCAGGATTTCAATTTCTAGCTTAGGAGAACTGACCTGCAGACCCAAACTCAGCCGAATCCAAGGGCTTACGTTTCTCTGCCTATCTTTTTACTCCTGTTATCTGCTCACAGCTCCACGTGTTTATCCAGCTGAGCTGAGCTTCAAAAAGTAAAGTGTGCAAACAGTACTAATGACAATTTTGAGAAGCTGTAAGATCAGGTGCAAGTAAGGCCTTTCAGTTTCAACAACAAGATGTTATCATTCTCTTTCTGCAAATTCCAGTTTCAAAATATCTGCCAAGTAAAGTCATTTGTTTTTTGAATGTAGGAAATGTAACAGAGTCTATGAAGTTTATAGTATAAGTGGCCAGGGTTATACAATGAAACATGACTACTATTAAAAAATTGGACTGGAATTGCTCATTGGAAACATTATCCAAGAGCACCAAGCACAAGCCTGACTTCCCTCTTCTCTGCTTGGTACAAACATGTTTCCTGCCTTTGCCCAGCAGAAGCATCTCTATGCTAGACCTCTGCTAGGTTGACAGAATAACCAGAAGATACTTGCATCTCTGCACAGACATGGTTATCGTTAGTGGCTCTGGGTCACTATCGGTGCTTGACAAGTCCCAGCTGGAGACATGCCATGTAGGTGTACACTTCTGTATTTCAGACAAAGCCTCCATTATTAGCACTGCCAACAACAGCGATTTCTTGACATGCTCTGTTTCCATCGGGCAGGGTGTGGTACTCCATTATTCAACTGCCTTTGCCACTTAGTTTTCATCTGACACACGCGTAATTGTGAGGATATCCTTCCTCTTGTTGGTGGTTGAATCAATCAAACCATTGATAAGGGATGCTGTCCAAATCATGTTACAGTAAAAACGATTTGCAGCCACGGTGTGATGGCAAAGCCAGGCTTAGGCTCTTGCCATGTCCTGCCCTCCACCCGCAGGGAGCAGCACCATCTTATCTCCACTAGGCAGAGGCCCAGCAGCTGGCCTGGCCACGGGACTGTCCTGAGCACCCGTGAGAGCTGTGAGAGCTGTGAGATAAGCCACTCGTGAGGGAGGGGGATCATACTTAGCACTGTCTATCATCTCAGGTTATTTCTATTAATTATATGAAAGGGGGCTCAAGATGGAAGCAGAATGGGAATGTGAAAAATAAATAAATGTGTGAAATCTTTGGCTTCTCTGCCTTGCCAAATGGTTGGAGATAAGTACTAGTAGCTGCTGATCAAAGGTACAGTGTTCAGACACTGAGGACTGAAATTAGACCCTAGGGTCACAAAAAGGTTGGTGTTCTTGCAAGAGGAACAGATTTCACAAGCTGTCTGGCTTTGGCTGTATCACGAATAGCTGTAGTCCTTCCTTCCAACTGTTAGGCCATCAGGGCACCAAACTGCAGGGACTGTTTCGCATCCAGGAAGCCAGGCAATGCTCCTAACCTCTGCTGCCTGAAGCCTCTCTGTGATGACCAGCTCCAGGGAGCTGAGTAAATAAAACACCGTGGGGAGCAGGAATGCAACAAGAATTAAGTGTTGAAATAGCCAGATTAGAAAGCACATTGAAGGCACTCACCTTTGCGAAACGTCTGCACCGCTTTCTGTAGGGAGCAGAGGCAGTGTTAGATGGCATCAGGGAGCAGGGGCAAACCCTCTGCATTGCCCACTGAGAGACTCGGAGAGGCAGCGCCGGCAGGCACGAGGTGGGTGCAGCGGAGAAGTAAGACGGGGCATTCCCTCTAAGCCCAGCCCGCGTTCCCATGCGGGTTCCTGGAGAGCCCCGTGCACCCAGCCCTGGCAGAGCCGGCCGCAGCGGCTGCAGGAGGGAGCCCCGTTGTGCCAGCCTGGCAAGCGTCCCGCCACGCTTCGCCTTGCCTCACCGGGAAAAGAAGCAGTGTGGAGGTTAGCGGGAAAGGGTAAACAGCACCAAGCATTCAGCAGCTGGCATAGCTACGAGTTTGGGGCAGAGAGAAAGGAGCAGGTGCTCTGCTGGCCGACAGCCACAGCTCAGAGCCTCAGTTCTTGCTTTTTGGTCAGGAGACTGCTGGCAACCGATCAGCAAATGTGTCCAAGGCTGGCGCCTCTCGTTTGCAGGGTGGTTTGTGCGCGCAGGTGCCTGAGTGTTTGTAACCACGCTCAGGACAGCTGACGGCGGTCAGCTGCCCTATTGCAGCAACGTCTGTGCTTCTCACGTTCTGCTTTTTCTTCTTTTTATCTTTATGCTGATCCAGAATATTTTTGCAGCAATGGAGAGAGATAAACAGAGAGCTTGCACATGCAGGGTGGGCGAATTTGGTGCCAGCTGGTCTGAACCCCTGCTCAGCTTGACACGGAGGAGACTTTAACCAAGTTCCTCCATAACTCAGGTCAGCGCTCCGGTCTCGACACTATAAGATTTGAGGGTGCGTTTTCCCAAGTACCTTGAGCTAACCAGAAGCTGTGTTGCGCTGAGGGCAAAGCCCTGTCCTGTCCCCTCCACCCTCCGCTGCTGTCCCATCTGTTGGGCTTGCACTGGTGCCATCGGGCTGGGTGCTCAGGCAGCTGGTTCTGCAGGCTGTAGCCTGATGAGCTTGCTGCTGCGGCCGGAGCAGGAAGGAGCCACAGGTGAGGGGAAGGGCCAGAGCGCCTGATTTCAGCAGTAATGCTGGTTCAAATCAAGCTGAGCTCCTCGGGAAACCACACCCACTAACAGTTTCTATTCTGCCTCGAATGAAAGTTTTATCCACATCATTGCCAGAACTAGAGCAACCCTTCCTGCTCTCCTCGGGCTCCCTCTGGGTGCAGCTAATTCTGGCGCGTCTGGTGGTGAAGGCCAGGTTAGTACGGGAGCACGGGAGGGGGAATTTGTTGCGCTCCCGCCCGTGCCACGGGTTTTCTGACGTCGCAGAGCTCTACAGCCTGCTGAAGTCGCAGGGCAGCAGGAGCTGTATGGCCCAGAGCACCACTGCTTCTGCTCAGCACCCCGGGGCAGCACAGGGCGTGCTGCAGTCCTACGGCACTGCCACGCACACGCGGACGTGGGCTGAACCGTCCCAGTGCAACAGGGCCTGGGCTTTCAGTGCTGTAACCAAGCTGATGCTAGGAGGAGGGAGGCTAACCGGAGGCGTGGATGGAGACACAGAACATGGAGAAGGAATATGGTGCTTCTTTGCCATTTCTGTGTAAAACTTGTCTGTGAGTCATCTGACCCCTTTCATCTCTTTCATTATACCCAGCAGCCATATTTAGTCTGGTGGCATTTGGATTTGTTGCTTTCCTTCCAGTCAGAAAAGAAGGGGAAAAAATGATATTACAGATATGCAGCAGCTGTACAAATGTTTCTTCTCAAACCAACATAATGAATAAATTGAATTAAAAATCAAAGAACTGCTACAAAGCAAGTCTCAACTTTACGTTTCTTGCATACCAAATACCACCCGTGGATTTGTGACTAGGTAACTGCCTGGGAAAGCATTAATTTAAAATAAAAACGTAGTGGTTCTGCAAGTGAATCGGAAAGCTGTTCATTTAATGTCTCTGTTCTTTACCCTCAGAGTGGCCGGGGCTGCCAGGCGGAGGCCGACAGACAGCACGGGCTGTGCCCAGGGGCTGCGCTGCAGGATTTGCCTCCTGAAGAAGACACCACCCCGAGAGCTGGAGCAGAAGACAACTCGGTGCCCAGCACCAGGTCCTCTGTGCCGTGCTCCAGAGGGGGGGCAGTAGTATAGCTTTGGGAGTCTGTACTTGCAAATTATTTTCTTCTTCACTTATAAAGCAAATGTAACATCAAAATAAATAAGCAGGAAGCACTGGGCTGTGCTGTGGGGAAAAGCCATTGTTTGAGACAGACGTGGGAACTTGCATTGCTTCAGGTGTGGGTAACACTGGCTTTCACACTTATTTCCAAAGTGTAGAGGTACAAACTTTACATTTCCAGTGGTTAATAATAATAATAAAAAAAAGCACTGGCTAGGATCTGTGATACATTCTGCATTGGCTTAGGAGATAAAAGGTCATCTTCCTTTCTGAGGGCACCATCCAAGAGCCCGAACGAGGTATGGTGCGTGCCAGGTAAGAGTTCCTTGTAACTGCAACTACCACGTGACAGAGAGGAGAGGCGATACCGAGTGGGACACAGCCGCGTGGACCCCTCTTCGTCACCAGCCAGCCGTGAGCCAGCTGCTTCGTGCCACGGAGGGACGGTCCCGCCGCCTTCTACCCGAGCCCTGTGCTGAGCTAACGCCAGACCCGCAGCCACCCCGACACTTGTTTTCATGTTCCCGAATGTTAGAAGAGTATTTGCTGCTGCTTCTGTCCTGAAAGCCATCCGGACTAAAACTGCAGGTGCTGCACTTTGTTATGAATCATCGCATAAGTATCACCACAGTCATTGCTCGTCACAAACAAGTTTATTTCAAAATGACTGTTGCGACACTCCTCCTTTGTTTGGCTGTTTTACAGCCCTTCCCCAGCTCCCATCAGCCGCCTGCCTCCAGGAGCTGAGGGACGGTCTCATCTCGCCCCCGGTGCCCTTGGAGGCACAGTCTGTTCAATTCACCTGTGGAAAGGGTCGAGGGGTCTCTCACTTGACCATTTTACAGGATAAACAAACGTGGTGATTTCGCGCGGTCCTGTTTTTTTGCAACGCATCCACATATCTATGACATCCGATTTCCTGTGCGGCCGGTACGCGCCCCGGTAGCACCGGGGGAAGCGTCCGGAGGTGCGGAGCGCACCGCTGCATGGGCTGCGGCCACCGCACCGCAGGGCGCAGCCGCCCTGGCCCCTCTCCTCCCCTCTCTCGCCGTCTGTCCACCATAGGAGTGCGTGCATACGCAGCTCCGTGCCCCAGCAGGAGGGACGCCTCTCTCTCTCACCGGAGGACGTATAGGCACCCCACGGCCCCTTTGCAACCTCATGCCTTCAGGCTATCTGTCAGCGAGGGTAAGAACGCGGTAAACAGGAGCCGAAATTAAAAAAATATGTTGTGACCTGTTTTATGGGAAGAAGACTACGTTGACCCAAACTGCAGGCAAAACTTACTTCATCGCTATAGCTGCAAGCCTAATATGCCATGTGTGGACACAAGCATTTGAAGTCACCACTCTAGCAAGGCCCCTACTCAACTCGCTTGCGCTTCTCTGTAAATGCTTGGCTGGACGACAATGTCTCTAAGCACTTGCCATTTCTGCAAGCAGAGCCTGGAAGCTGTTCTGTCCTTCAAAGAGAAAGTATAATGCCTTCCTTTGTCCAGAACGCTGGTTGCTGCGTCCTTCCATGTTAGCAGGTGCGAATTCACCCTTTTCTGCTCAGGCTTCGTACTGAAGGAGGCCCTGTAGAGGAGGCTGTCCTGCCCACCGTCTGCTGGCTTGTGCCGTCCTTTCAGTTGCCTTCTCCATGCAGATAGACAGCTGAGCTTTTCTGGCGGGAGAAACAACCTGAGAAGGAGGATAGCAAGAGTTTGCAGGAATGTTTACAGCACTCTGGACGGCTTATTTAGTCAGAGGGGAAAAAAAAGAAACGACCACATTTATTCCAGCCTGAGGAAGCTCAGAAGAAATCAAGTTCTTCAGGTGACCACAGAAAAATCTACAGTAGCCATAGGAGAAGAAAGCATGCAAGGGAAGGCTCAAAGACAAGTGAAGAAAAAGACTGTAACAAGGGCTACATAAAACAGGAGCTCTGATCCTCTGCCCTAAACCTGCCAGTTTCCATGTACAAGTAGGCAACCACTAAACTCACCTGTGACTGGCATTACTTCATCATCTCTGGCTAAAGAAAATGCTCAGCTAATGATCCTCAGAGCCTTCTCTTCCCCCTCTGTGAGTGTAAATAACCTCTGAGGGAAGAAAACCAGGAGGGCTTGGAAAAGTATGAAAAGCATCCCCCAGCATGAAACACGTTGTGCACAAACTGCAGCACTACCACCATTGATCCACCTTATTCAAGCCCTCAGTTTGGGCTCTTTGGGCAGTGGTTGTATATAACTATGAAATATTGCTGCAACACCTGTGCAGGTTGGTACAAAACCTAATGATCCTTATACTCTGCAAAGAGCATAACACCTGCAGAAATTGCTGCATGAGCTTAATGGCAACTTTGGGGTAGCGTGAAAATTTCTTCTCAGCAATCCCAGTGGGCCTCTGTAGCGTACAATGTGCTTACACAACTCCTAGAAAGTTGCTAATTTCTCCTAATAGGTGTTTCCACAACAGAAAAGTCATGTTACTCTCCATTTAGTCCTCTGGGAAATACTGTCTTACTTTATGCATTGTGAAGAAAACACATTTTCTTCAGTAAGACTGCATATGTGTGCCCATAACCTGGCTGTAATTGTTTTTCATTTCATAGTCTTCACAAAATTCAGTGCTGCAGTGCTGAAAAATATTGAGACACCGCATTATGAGTGGATAAAAGACTTAGTGTTATCAGCTATTTCCTGAACAGAAAGGACTAATTCCACCACCCTACAGAAGCAGATAGCTTAGGTGTTTAGGGCTTGACCTTGCAAACTTTTAAACACGTGTAAATAGTTTATTCACGTGAGTGAGTTTGCAGAATTATAGGAAATCACCTCTGTGGATAACCTTACAGGGCATGTTTTTTCACTGCCTTCAGAGCTGGGATGACTGGAGGTTCCTGCCAAGTGTTTTAGAAGTGGCATCTTTAGAAACAGGAAAGTGCCCTATTTTTAAAACTTGTAGTCAATAATGGATTCCTCATCCAAAATGTTGAGCTGTAGTGCTGATTATTTCAGTCTAACTGCTTTTCTAAGATGTTTGGTTAAAAAAAAAAAAATCATTGATATCATTATCATTATTGGTTTCTGCTACTGATGAGAAGTACATTATCACATCATACTTGGCAGTCACAGAGAGCTCAATCTTTACAGTGATTTCACATACCCCAGAAGACTTCACGTAATCAAAACCAGCCAAAGACAAAAGCAAAACTCAGGCTGCCTTTGCCTCCTCCTTTGTCTGCAGACTGCCTGCTTGCACTGCAAAGGCTTGATCCATTGAGCCATTGGTACTGCACTGCTCTTTTGCTCCAGTGTACTCCAGTTTCTTTACAAAAGAAGTTCAGGTAGGAGTATGAAGAGCTCCCTCTTGCTCTTCATAGCTATGACTCATTGTTTCAGGAGCCTCTCTATCTGCAGTGGTGGTAAAGAGGTAGTTATAGGATCTTGTGCAAGTAAATGAGAAAAACAGCTGTGGAGACAGCTGGACAACGTGGATGGAAAAAAAAAGTGATTCTGTATAATGAGAGGTGGCGGGGCAGAACTGATCAGTTCTCACTATCTTTGGCTCTCTCTTTTGTCTCCTGTTCCTCCCAACAACACTGCAATCCTCTCCTCTCTCTATTTCTTCCCAGCCACACTGGGCAAGCAGGAGCCATGCTACAGGTAGTCCAGAGCTGTACGTGCTGGGACAGTAAGCACGGGCAGCTGCCGAGCACTGTTTTGTGGCAGCCGCAGTCTGCCTGGCTTTCCCTTGGTGAGGCTCTCTTTTGGTTTCCTTCTCGCCTTCAGGACAAGCTGGAGATTTCTGCTCCCCTTCACACCTGATTCACGACAGCCAACGTGCTTGGCAGACGCAGGAGGACGGGAACAGACACACAGATTTTGAGATCCCCTACACATTCTTAGGAGAATAGGTTTAAAAACAACAGATGATCTGATTAGAGGGAGCACCAGCAGGGCAACCGTGAATCTCATGGTTTATTTTGCATCAACTACCTATCAAACCCTTTCTGCTGCTCTTTGAGCTCAGCCTATGTAAGGCTGCAGGATTAAGGTGCTGTGCACTTTGCTGTGATTCACATGAAACCGAGTATTTTCTTGTCCTTCCAAAACAGGAAAATGGAAAAAGCTAGTTGTGCTGAATTTCTGCTTGCGCCCTCTGTTTTTAAGAAGCCCCTGCTTTGTGGTATGCCCTTTCTCAACTTAGTGAGAAAAACACTTGGGTTAGTAACTTCAAAACTGTTTAAGTAAGGTGAGGTAACCCTGGCTGTTCCCAGAAGCAGTGGGAGGGAGGAACAACTAAAACACGGGAAAAGCAGCAGGCAACAGGCAAGTAAGTTATGCAGGTATGTGACTGCAAGTACACAACTGAAGGTGAGGAGAAGGTTGTCCAGGAGCTTGAGTACAAAACCATGCTTTTATTATACATCTCACCTATGAAGTATTCATAAAGAGCCTCCTAAGTCCCTCTACCTGCAGAGTCTTATCAGAAAAAAACGTACCTTTGCTATAGTATGGGAGAATACTCAGCCAACATCCTCCGCAACTCCTCTGCTTGAGGAGTAGAACAGCAGCAGCTCAGCCAAGGCCTCACTAGACCCGGATATTTCCTTTCTGCTGTTTCCTCCTCCAGGTCTGTACTGAACTCAGGATGCAGAATTATACCTGGGTTGATGAATTCCAAACCGAGCTGATGAATTCTTGTTATCTTTCCAGTGTTTTGCATGAAACAAAGGGTTCCAGACCTTCTTCAAAGAAGGTACTAACATTTTATCTTAAAAAAAAAAAAACAAAAAACAAAAAACAAAAAACCAGAAAAACAGAAAAATGAGCTTGAGAATTGGCTTTCATTTTCATCCATAAAGTATAGGCAGCCCTGCAGTTACACATACGTGAATTCATCAGCCCAAGCAATTTGTCTCTGACTCTGCAGCCAGGCTTTAGGTAGGAAAATGTGTAGGAAAGTGTCCTAACAGCTGCGTGGAGACCTTATAGAGGCACCAGTCCCAAGTTATTTTCAGGATTGACCCCCTCCTCCCTACTTAATGAACAGAGCATCATTAGTTAACACTTACAGAAGAGGAAGGCATTCAAGCGAAGCAAAACATTTAGCCATGATACCATTACAGAGACGTATCTTATCATCTCCATTTTATTTTGTTCTGATTATCATCAATCAAGGTTTAGCTGAAAACATACAATGTGTGCATTAACACAGTACCTAGGGTGGCTGTTACCCTCTGTTTCTCTCAAAGGATGGTGATATGCAAGGCCGACACTCAGTGAATCCCAGCTTCACAGGACGTGGTCTTGCTGATAAGGGTTGTGGGCAGGAAGGAGGGAAAGCTTTTTTGCTTTGTACAAGTTGAGGCATAAAGGAGCAATGTAAAGAACTGTGAACCGACCCGGTGGGTGGAAAAGAAAAAGCCAGGGCCGCGTTAAGAAATCCCACATACACCGCTTCTGGCAGCACTGCCTCTGTGTGTCTTCACCGTCAGTCCGCGGCCGAGCAGCGGTCAGCACACAACCTCCATCGCTCAAGGCAAGGCCATGGGCAGGCAGCCAGTGCCTGGGGTTGCCTTTCAGGGAGCAGCATAGGAGAGGAGGGGGAAAAAAACTGTGTGGAATTAGAAATCTTTCTAGTCAGATCAACCTAAGTCTAATCCTGGTGTTTGGTTAGAGGACCCGGTAGGTTTAGTTTCGATGGTTATTTGGAGGGGAGAAATTTTTAATGCTACTGTGGAGGACCATTTTAATTTAAATTATCATTAGTATTCTAAATGCAGAACATTGCTAAAACGTGCTTTTACATTAATAGTTTACCTTTCTTTCTAGTAATTTTCATGTATATTCTGTGACTGGTTTAGGACAGTACAAATTCAGTGCATTGAACAATATGCAAAACAATGTGTGTATTGCTATATATGAGTTATGGATACACTATTTCATGAAACAATTATTGTTCATGCCAAAAACAAAAATAAAATAAAATAAAATAAAATAAAATAAAAAACAGCACCAACACCAACAAAAACTAATCCCAGAAACAATCTTCTTGCTAGGAAACAAACAAACAAACAATAATTAAAAAACTATTTTAGCATTTATGTTAATATTTACCACGGTACATATAATAGAAATAGTCACACAGTAAGATTTATAGGTAAACTTTGGACTTCTGGTGTGTTGAATATTTTGTATGGTCCTTTTCTTCCTTCCCTCCTTCCTTCCTTCCATCACCCGGCGGCTCCTGTGGCCCCGCAGCACGGCCGGGCCGGCTGGCCGAGCCCAGACCGCTCTCCCTTCTGCACAGCGTGTGTTTTGAACAGCTGTCTGTTTGGTCAAACGCAAAATCCTTAACAAAAGCTAACTGGGGGAGAGGAAAGGGCCAGCGCTGTGTTTGGACTGCGGTGTGTGCTCAGCTGTCTGCCCGGCATGCTAATGGGGGCGTTCGGGACTGCTATCAGGGGCACGGGGGCAGGACCCACCCCAGGCACGTGGCATCCGGACAAACCTTCTTTCCAGTGACAGGCAAAGGTCAGATTTTTGCATCAAATCACGGGTATTGTAGGTAATGAGTGTGCTGCAAGCCAGTGTGTAAAGCAGCCTGCTCAGCTGGCACCCGATTCCCCGACTTCCAGCCATACTGCCTGAGGATGGAGAGATCTGCTAGTAAAAGACGCTGGCATGCGAGTTGTGAAACGTGGATTTGAGCAAGCCCAAATTTTAGGCAGCTGGGCACAGCTATATGTGACTGCAGGCATCACAGCAGTCACCCTGTGCCAGCCCACTTCTCTAGCGCTGCGTGACCACATGCCAAGAGATCACCTCCTCTGAGAGAAGAGGAAGACTCTGTTGACAGGGATGAGATGTGATCGTATGAACATTATGTCAGCCATTCAACTGTGCTCTTCTGCAAGCCTGATGTTAACGTCTAGCAAAATCCCTGTGGATGTTCCCATATGGAGCAAGAGGAAATTGCACAAGCTAATAGCTGCTCATGAGACAAGTCAGAGGAGCAGCATTCAGCTCCCAGCTCTGCAGAGGCCATGCTATGGCCTTGTCACGGAGTCATCAGGACATTACTGTAATGTGGAACAGTTTCTTAAAATATCTTGTTTCATGCTGGCCACTAACTAAACCATTGTAAAACTCTTTCAGCTTCATCTCGCATCCAGACAAACATCCTTTTGAGCACAGTCACTTCCAGAGCCCCACGAGGAACCAGCGCAGAAGTCCTTTTCCTTCAGCTGTGCTGTCCTGAAGCTTCAGGGTGTACATTTAGGATGCTCCACCAGATGAGGGTGATCAAAGAGGGAGAGGTCAGAAGAGATTCTGCTCCACTGATAGTGAGAAGATTCCAATCAGGCAGGTCCTTGGTGACCAGAAAGGCCCTATAAAAGACCTGGTATAGTACGTGTGATACAGTACGACTGACACAGTGATTAAAGAGTGATTACAAAAACAGTGATTAAAATATTTGACATGATTATGTAAAGTTGACAGCAATTACCAGCATCCTGGTGTTCAATGGGCTAAGCTTGCTTTAGCTGGACCTCAGAGACAGGCAAGGCAATGTGTGTTGCACTGCTTTATACTGCATCAGTTTGCAATCCCAAAATGAGCTAGTCCTTGCATCTATTTTTATTAACAGAAGAGGGCAAATATTGTTGTTCACCATGGCAAAACTCTGTACTGAAGAGCCTAGAGTGAACTATCCATGGGTCATTCTGTGGATTTCGCTGGCCACAACAGAGAGGCACTGCTTCTTTTTGCCTCAGTCCTCCCATTTGTAAAGCAGTAATAACAGCAGTTGTGAGTCACCCCGTTCTTATCCAAAAAGCACATGCACGCATTTCTTTTTCCTCCTACCTGATTGTGAGGAAAACAAACTTTAAGCCAGTATTCGATTGTTTCAGTTGCCTCTCTCCTCTTCTGTAAGCAGCGTTTGTTTAACCTTCCCTCACATGATCTGTTAATGAAATCTAGCCTGTAACTTTTAAGTTTAAAAATAATTCCTCACATCACTCACAGTCTCTATCCTTATCATGGGAAATGCTTTCCAGCATGTCAGCTTGCCCTTTAGACACCACTGCTCCAAGAACAACAGGAGACAGACAAACAGATTTTCTTTCATGTTCTGCAACTGTTTGCAACAGCTTGCAGAAGCACAAACATTGCACTCAGGCACTTAAAGATTTATACTTCTCTGAACTTTATTACTGCTTCCGTTTCAACACAGAAACGGTGTCTATTTGTTTAAATTCAAATGTGATTTCAGATAGTAAACAGCATATGAAATACTCCCAAAAGACCTCTTGGAATTCTGTTGAAATGCCCTCACTGTGATCTCTAGAGTAGAGATGGGCAGTAAAAAATCAGTCTTGGTCAGGGGAACTTTACAACGCAGACAGGATTTGCAAGTTCCAAACTGTTACAATAAAAAAAAAATAAATTAATAAATTAAGAGGGTCTTGCTTGTGTGTGAAATTTGAAAAGAAATATTCTTTTTAGCATGAGGCAGAAAGAACACCGGTGCCCTTTAAATTTTAGAGAAACATCAATACATTGTGGAAATTATTCAATATCTGTGAACTTCAACATCAGCAATTTAATATGATACTTCCCCACATCCTCCTACTATTTCCCCAGGTTAGCTTTTAGAATCATAAACCGCCCAAAGCTCAGAAATGACTATCCGCCAGAAATCAAGAGAAGACACTGAGTAAAGACTGAGGAATCAATCTAATTGACGTTTGCAATTTGAAGTGCATGAGTTACACCACGGTCAAAGCTTCAGAGCTGACTTCACGTATGACTCAGTATTTAGGCTCTCTAAAAAAATACAAGTTAAGGTAAAAGAAAAAAAAAGAAACCAAAACAACACTTTTTTTTTTTTTTTCCACGCATACAAATATAACTTCAGCAGAAAACCTCTCAGGAAAATAATAATACTTTTGAGAAACCCTAACCCTGAAGAAGCGGCGATAACAGGCACCCCCCTTCCCCCTCGTCCCCCGTCCTTCCTGCAAGGCAAGCAATCCCTTGCATCACTCCCCAATTCCTGTGACCAGGTGAGATATTGAGATGTAAATGAAGCCGCCTTTGCCTCGTGGGCCAGCAGGGAAGCTGGAATGCAGTTTCTTATCTGCCGCTGGGGTGAGGAAATGATGGCTCTTGCGAGATCACAAGACCGCTGAAAACAAAAAGGTGCTCCAGAAGGGCTGTGTCACTGCTCCCCAGCCATCTCCGAGGCTGTCAAAAAGCTGGCGGAACCCTCTGTGTTCCTTGAAGCAGGGGCTGCTTCCTTTTCTAACCTCATAATGATGCAATAACTCCATTACGGGTGCTCCAGCTGAAGCACAGTTTGAATCAGATTTCTTACCTGGGAGAACCCGAAACAAAGATTGTTAGTGAGTATTTACAAACACATTTAGTGCTAAAGGGTCATTATAAACTCCAAAGCAACCTCAGATTGGTAAGGAATGCCCTTGTTGGGGAAAAAGGGTGGTTAATTTTAATGGAGCTGCAAGGAGAAACTATCCAGGCTTTTTGGTCATCTTTTTACCAGTCACAGTCAAATCAAATGAGGTTAAAAAACAACAACAGCAAACCAAACCAAACCAAANATGGAAAAACCAAACCAAAAAAAAAAAAAAAAAAAAAATACCTGCAGTTTCTAAAACTTTTCTGAAACTGGCATTAAAAATACATACTGAAGTAGAAAACATTTTTTTTAAGATAGCATAGATATATCTGTTCCACAATAGTCTTTTCATATCCTCCTAACTTTCTGAAACAATCACTTTGATGTTGGAAATCTACTGTGCTTGTTTTCTGCAAGAAGAATATTTACTGTAAAATACAAGTAAATCTTGATTATGTTGCTGAAAAGAAACATGACCCTTTTTTTTTTTTTAATGCTTTGTTTTCCTTCACACAAACGCACCTCTGGCATCTCTTATACATAAACCAGGGACTGGCATTTAAAATCATGAAATGATTTGTGAAATGTTCTGTGAAATGCCCTGTGAAATGTTCTTGTGCTTGTTTAAACTGGATCAAAGTTTGGTTGAACAGCAGTATGTATGTGACTGGAAAGTGATTATTATTATTTTTTTTCCCGTTCTTGGTAGCATCTATTAGAAGTTGGTCAGTGAAAGCTGGAGTGAAATACAGTAATTTGCATTTGCCAGAGGGATTTAACCTGGTACAAATAAACATGTTCACAGTCATAGCTTTTTAAGTAAGCCAACTCAGCTTTATGTATTCTAGGAATAAAGATCCAAATCTAGTCTTCATATTAACACACACATACACAAAAATCAATGTTTGTCTAAATAAAAGGTCCTTTCTTTGCTGTTTGGAGAAATGGCATCCAAACAAACCACTCATTTTCACTTCAGTAAGGATCATGGCACACGAGTTACCTTGAGATAGCTGCTCCATGGAGCTGCTTAAGCGCACACCCTTGCCACAGTTAACATAGCTTATTCTACCTGCATTGCACAGATGTTTTTGACACATTGTCAACACGCTGCAACTGCACAAGTCAGCTACCATTGCCAAGGAACTTTGCTTTTTGGCTTTCTGGGTCTTTTTCCGACAGATACAGGTTGGCCTACTCCTCTTCACATTTGTACCAAGACAATGAAGATGAGAAAGGACTTAAAAGCACAAAACAAGTGTCAGAAATTCTGAGTTCAAATAACCTGAGTGGCTCCAGAGGGAGAAAGTTGTGCTGTACACCTGGTATGTGCAGGGGCAGCTGAGTTTCGTGTTGATGAGATGTTTCCCCAGAGGTCAGTGCTGAGTCCACCCCTCCAGCTGCAGAGGCAACACACCACTATGCAAGTTCTTGTGTCCATTGAGAAACACGTAGCCTCTGTCACATGGTAACTTGTAGAGCCAGATAGCTACAGGGTGGTTGGCAATTTTGGGGCTGTCGCAATGGAAACATGACCAGTTATTAAAAAGTGATCTTGCCTCTTAGAGGAGTGGCAGGTCTTTGGCAAAATAGTTAGAGTTTTGCATATATGGAGTTCCTCAAAAACTGTTATTTTCAAAGTAATTTAGAAAGTTACCTTCCAGAAAGGAGATATTTAAATTTGTGGACAAGGGTGTTCTTCCTTCAAAGTTTTGATTGTTAGGTTATTGCAGAAAGGAGTGTGACTACTGTGATTAGCATGGCTATTTATAGACCAGGATGGCATGGCTTCGTTTGAGGTTTTAAGGAGACGAACTGCAGGAGGTCCTGCTTTCAACCCTTCTCTCTACCAACCTGAAAGGAGAGCTTTGCACACAAAACCCCCACATGGTTAGTAGTCCCCACAGAGCTGTTTTCAGTAGAGCAAGGACTCCTGTGGCTGCAACAGGGTGTCAGAAGGTAGCAGAGTTTGATGGAAATGATTTCTACGAACATCTGTCCATTCAGTACCTCTAAATGCTGCCACTGGCCTGCTGTTCACTTCACCAGAACATCACAATGCTGCACTGGTATGTGAACATAGCATGGTGTACAGAAAAGAGCAGCAGGAACAGTGCAGGACAGCACCGTCTACTGCCTTGTAGCAGTGCTGGAAATAAGACTATATATTAGCTGTATAATAAGGCATTTTTACCTTCATTAGGTTGTCAACAGTGCCTGCAGTGTGGCTGGCAGTCTTCACGTGGAGGACAAGCTCCTCTCAGACAGGAGTTGTTTGCACAGGTGTTGGAGACGGTCCCAGCTGGAGACAGCTTCCTATCACAAGTTTCTAAATGGCACTCTTGTGATGGCCAGGTTGTGATCACAGCCATTACCATGCTGATTTCCCTTGCAAATGTGTATGTTTCTTCATCTGGGCTCCCAGCCTTCCTGTATCTTTGCTTATCACCAGGGGAAAAAGAGATCTGGAACCTCAAGATTCATCTAATGAGAAGCCACAATGAGTAAGTGTGCTGCTGGGTTGAATAAATAGTTTAGTCCAGATGGCTTGGGGAGTACTGAAGGCAGAGGCAGAATTTTCACCAATGTACAACAATGAAACTAAGGGCAGAGTGGGGAGGAGCAGAAATCATACAGATAAAGTTTGGCTGTTGAGGAAATGGGGAAAAAAAATTAGGAGAAAGTAGCTGGAGGACCTATGAAAATACCTGGGGAACTGATATGTCCACATAACAGTTATGACTCAGAGCAAGCTGAAATTTCATGTGCTGATGGTGAAAGTATTCCTGTTACCTTCAAGAATTTCCAGAAGCTCTCTGTTGATATTTCCGTGTATAAGGTAGTTAAATAAACTAGTAGTGTGAACTTATCTTCAAAGTGAAAATGTTATTTGGCATTTGTGTGTGTGTGTATACATGCACTGAAAGTATTCATGAGGACAGGCAGCACAGCACAAAAAGTACACTGTGGGATTGCATGCTAGCTGATTGCATGGTAACTTCCCAAAGAGACAGGACCTCGTATCATCTGCAAAAGCTTTGGTTTCTCTTGGTGTATCCCAGTGTGCATTACAGAGCAGCAGACATGTGATTCATGGTGCAAAACTTTTCGTAATTTTGACCTTACCTCCTGTCATGCCAGCTAAACTTCTTGCCCTTTTAAAAAAGCAGTCCTTGTCCGTAGTTCACTGGGAACTTAACAGTAGCCTTTCAATGCTCAGCTGGTATCAGATACAGTTGAAGAAACAAAGCTAACATAAACATGAAGTCCCACTGCACAGAAAATAACAGCAAAAGCTGTGAAGTAAAAACGTTCCAAATCCCACAACTCAAATCCCACCCACCCCCAAACCCTATCTATAAGTTAGTCAAACTATGAAATTCATTTTACTCTCAGGAAGTATTTGCATGTGAATTTTCTAGGTAGTGAAAAGTTTCCTATTGGAAAGATACAAATGCATATTCTTACTCAGTGTATGCATTTTAATTTTCATTTACAAGTAAGGAAATAGGTCATTTTCTTTGGAAAAGGCTGGTCTTGAAACTGTTGTTTGACATTTAGAAATACAAATGGTAAATGTTTTGCTGAATAGAAAGAACAAGTACATCTAGCTTAATTTTTCAAATCTTTATACACTTACGAGATGTTGTGCAAATGTGCACAGTTGACTGTTGCAGCTTATGTCACACTTTTCTTCTTCCTTCAAAGAAATGTTTCTACAGTGGCTGTATGGTCAGTCAGCTAGTAGCTGTAACAAACTATAACAATTTAAAGCAAAACATGAACTTTCAGAAATTTTAGCCATAAAGACCACTAGAAATGTGATAACGCATCTTTGCAAAGCAACTATTAAAAATGATGAGCAAATAATTACCAAAAATTATAACGCCTCCAGCGTGCATTTGCTGCAGTCCAGTTCTGAGGTAGTCGTTTTAATGTTTCTTTTACACAGACATCCCATTTTGCTGCTCAAAGGGACATGGCTGTACGTGTATAAACCATCCTCATAGATCAGTCCTGAGCGTTGGTATACAAGCTTTGACTTAACTAAGCAGCTCAGCTTTGAAATACCTTGTTTTCTTGGAGGTTTTGCAAGGCAGGCTTATGATTGCTGACTGGTTAAGGAGCACCATTTTTAGTTGTATTTATGCTTTACATTTTTTGTGAAATCAGTATACTAGTTCAGTGACAGGAGATTTGCATGGGTACTTTGGAAAGAAAAGACAGCTCCTCCAGCTTCTCAATATATCTTTGGCTCTGTGGGGCTTCTCCAGGCCAAAGACTGCTTCTGTGATAATCTGTGTAAGGAAACACGTATTGTTTGTCTTAATGTGTTATGACACATTTTGTGTCTTAAGACATCAAAAAAGGGAGAAGCACATGCCATGTGATTTCTGTCTTTTTGCTGTTGTGCAACAGTTTACAAACCCGGTTTTTTTACTCTATGTTTGCAAGCGAAAGCAATCAGAAACGCTGGCTTTACAAGAGCTTATGGGGGAACCCTGCATAGCTCTTGCAGTTATTCTACTTCTAGAGCCAAGCACCCTGTTAAAAATCAAAGTCTGTCTACTCCTGATTAGATGTGCATTAAGTCCATGTGCAAATTTTTTAATATGTACTCTGAGCCCCAACTCTCAGTGTCAGAGTTTTCCAGTAGATATTACTGGATGCTACCTATATGAACACTAGCCATATTGTGGTGAAATACCCGATTCTTAAGTATCAGGTCAAGAGGCAAGAAAAAAATACAGTTTTCACATATTAAATTATGAAAAAAGGGACTTTCTTGGACATGTTTCTCGTACTGGCGTGACTGCAACTCTGCTGAGAACCTGGCTGGTGGGAGATGCTCCCGCACATCTCCCTAGCACGGGTGCCAGGGAAGAAGTCGCGCTCTGCCGTGGATTTCAGGAACCCTGTGGCACGGCTGCAACCAGCAGCAGCTCTCCCACTCTGGCCACGGCAGGGTCTGTCACCCGCCTGGGGACAAACGAAGTCGTGCAGCCCGGTTTGCCTGCAGCAGGCCGCTGAGCCTCAAAGGCTGCGAGGCGATAAGCACAGCATGTGAGTCGCCCGGCCGCCTTGATCTGATCAAGAGCCATCGGTGGGGGTGGGTTTGTATTTCTGCAGCTCCAGACACCGGGCCCTCTTCTTCTTTTTTCTCCAGATTTTTTCCTTACAGTCCACCGGTTACGACCTTTAAGCCCTAAACTCTACTCCCAACAGTTGAACAACCCGCCGCCGCCTTCAGCTTGCCAGCAGCGGCACGTACCGAGACAAACGCTGCCCAAAATAACAGCAGCGGCGTTGCGGGACGCCCCGGCCCGGCCGCACCCCCCGGCCGCGAGCTCCCCTCGGCCGG
>VXAA01000327.1:139161-174769 GCA_013399115.1 Anseranas semipalmata | reverse complement strand
GGGGGGGGGGAGGGTAAATAATATATGGTAAATAATGGTAAATATTTCTGAATATGAAAATAAACCTGTTACTCTGATTTCAGCTGGGGTGAGAAGTGGGGTGACAAAGGATATATCTACATGGCCAAAGACAGGAAGAACCACTGTGGAATAGCAACAGCTGCTAGTTATCCACTTGTATAATTTGAAGACTGAACATTTCAGTGCAAAAGGGGATTTTAAACTGAATGACCAAACCCATGTTCACACATGTGGTAGACTTATATTCTTCAGAAGTCAACTTGATTTTTTTTAACTTTTGAAGTCTGTTTTACATGTTGGTGACATGCCACTTGTTTTAAATTAATGTAAATGTTGGTATGTAAACAGCTTGTAATATTGCTGGCTTTCAACTGCTTAATCTAATAGATTCTTCTATGTATTTTTTCCTTTTTTTTTTTTTTAATTTCAATGTGCCCAAAGGTTTACTTTTTAAATAAACACTTAAATTAGTGTGTACAGGTGACTTGGCTTTTTGGTCTGTTTTTTCCCCTTGGAATTCATTAGTTAGGCATTCAAAATTGTAATGGAAGTCTGTCTTTTCATCAGTTAAAAAAAAATGCAACTGCATTTGGGAATGGCTAAAAGCTGTTAAAATGGAATGTAGTATTTGTGATGCAAATTTGTAAGAGGAAGTGGGGAAAAAATGCCTTTACTAAAAAAGTAAGAAGTGACTGAAAAATCTGACCCTCATTCTTTGAAGCTACTTGCTATCCTGGAATTTGGTTGTGAGTGAAAGTTGGCTCATACCTGTGACCTAGGGGCAATACTATCTCTGTGGCTCTTAGTCCTTTATAACAAAGATCTCAAGTATTTTTGTGTCCTGCATGCAGCATCTGATTACGGTATTACAACTAAGCAACAGTTCTAGCCCCAGTGTTTTCTCATCCTACCCCAAAGTACCACACTGGCTTATCTAGGGCAGTTGTCTCCTCCTGAGCATTATAGGGTACGGCAAGAAGACTCAAAGCAAACATCCTGTTCAAAGAGAGAGCCTGTTGCTAGGTTGTACTGCGTTCACTACTTTCTTCCCCCCTCTACCACAACTCAGGGAAAGAAGGGAGGGGGAAAAAAGATTTGTTTGTGTGGAAGTTGGAGTTAACCCATCCAAGTTAGTCCTTGGGTGTTCCTGATGCTTGACCACCCTAATGACTTGTATTATGCCCTGTACCTCCCTTCTCAGAGGACTTTTTTCCTGTGCAGATATCTGATGCTGAGTCATGGTTAGTAGCACTTAGATACTGTTGTTTAGATGTGTTCTGGGTACTGGTAGTTCTGGTACTGAAAATATGAACTGGCAATACCAAAAGCATCTGCTGGGGGAAGACTTGCCTTGTTTTTTGGGTGTTGACTCACCCCCTCTTGTATTTGGGCTGGAGGGGAAGGGAGCTGGCACAGACAGCACAGGTTCAGGGTTTACAAAACCAGAGGTTTTCATATATAGTACCTTTGCTGACGCTGATAGCCGTGCACACAGGGGAATGCTTGGACTACAAATTATGGAAGCTGAATTTCCTTACTCTGGAGAAAATAAGTCTTAAGCTAGCAGTTCTTAAACCCTTTGTGAGAGAAACAAATTCAGGAATCTAGAATAACCGAAACTTAAATACTGTTCAGCTTTGAGTATGTCCACGTGCTTCTTATAGATGAATTCTTTCAACCTGAATCTCCCTGCAAAGAATTTTTTTTTTTTTTAAAGGAAGAGCCTCCCTCAGCCCAGTGGTTACTTAGCAAGCCACAGAGCAGAAATACCGGTTAGAACTGAGCTATTAGGCTGACTTACTATGCCTGTTATGGAAAGCTTCCACACTGCTTGGTGGAAACTCGGGAGGAAACAGGTGAAGAAGGAAATCAACTCGGGGTCCCCATAAGGATTATGTTTAGAAGGAAATGTCAGTGGTCTTTACATTCAGGAGGTAAGATCAAAATGGTGCCAGGGAAGTGACTGCATAAGCTCCATATGCATTAGATGATTTTCATTCTTGCTGCCCCAAAACTGGGAGTGGACAGAAACCTGTCTCTCTCAACAGTTTTTAATGCTGGATATAAGGTGTTACTGGTTTTCTATTGTTGTGCAAATAAGAAGAGAAAATAGCCAGTGCAGTGTAAGGCCAACATGAAGCCTGCTAGTACTTGAGCCACTGCAAAAAAAATGGGCAGTGAAGAAATGTATTTGGTTACAAAGTCCAAGGTTACTAAAAGTTGCTGGGAAAACAAGATATTGTTTATGAACAGATAGGAAATGAAGAGGAAATAACTTTCTAAAGCCATATGCACATGAATAGGAATGTAGCTCACAACAGAGGCAACAGCCTATGACTTTTTTAGAAATAAGATAATACAGCTATCTGTGTGCATTAAAACTTGCTGACTATTCTGGATGAACATCCTCTCTTCTGAGTGGAATAACAAGAAGGGGACAGGGTAAATTGGGTCATACAGATAACTAATATTTACACAGTCATCTCAAGTAACAGCTTCACCCAGGATTGCCTTACGTGACACTGTAAACATTAAAATTTGTGTAAGTTTCAGTTAAGCACACTGGTAGAAATTTGAAACCTGTTACAGTTCAATAATTGTTTTAATTCTGTTTTTGTGATTCCATTGCATTTGCCATATCTTCTGAAGAATTGTTTCATTTCCTCTAAAAGTATTGTTATAAAGTAGCTAAGGGCATATGTCCTGTTGGGGAAAGTCTGGTATCTCTTCAGAGTTTTTCCTTTCTAAAGAAAAAGCAAATATACATTATGCATGTGCACACAAAGCTTCCAAGTTGTTCTCAGAAAAGCTATGGGTAATTAAAGCTCTTGATGACTATGTTCCAATATATCTGTTTCCAACACTTTTTGAAGACTTTCTTTGGTTTTATATTCCTGCTGATAGCCATAGTTGCATTTACTACAAGATGTGTCATTTTAAAAGATCCTAATGTACGTCTTACTAGTAAAATGTCCTGTCTAGACTGTCCTGTTCAGGCTCTGTCTAAATCAGAGCTACTGATGTTGCTAATGGGGTCTTATATTCACGCACATCTAAATATGTGATTTGGGCACTACGTTACATGCCTGGTAGATGACCATTCTGTACAATGATTATGCTCTGCAATTATTGCTTGCTTTCATCTAGTGTGCAAATGAATTGTTTCAGTTATATTTGGGAAGAAAAGAGGCTTTGCATTGGGTTTCTGTGTGCTGGTGCTTCTTAGATTGGTCTTGTCCTAAAGGTCTTTTAAGAATAACAGTTTCTCCAGCCTGGTCAATGACTGTACTTCTTTGTAGCTGGTCAGAGGATTATAAACAGAAAGATTCCTGAAGCAAGGAAAGCCATGAAAAGAAATCATTCCACTTATACATGAAGTGGTCATTCTTTGTATTCCAATCAGAACTTAATTTAATTGTCATGTAGGAAGCTATTCCTTTTCTCTTTAAAAACAGTCTTTTCCTCATCCTATCTTCGAATGCTAAGCAAAGTGGAACTTCTTTTTTCTTTAATGTGTGTTGGTTTTCATCTTTGATAATGGATGAGCAAGTAGCTCCTGGCAGGACTCAAATGGAAGACGGAAGTATATGGAATGTGGAAAAGGGGACATGCTACTTGGGAAGAATATAGGGACATTGTCAGACGATGCGGGTATGTGATGAGGAAGGCCAAGGCCCAATTGGAATTAAATCTGGCAACAGGTGTCAAGGACAACAAGAAGGGCTTCTTCAAATATATCAATAGCAAAAGGAAGACTAAGGAAAATGTGAGCCCGCTGCTGAATGGGGTGGGTGCCCTGGTGACGAATGATACAGAGAAGGCAGAGTTACTGAATGCCTTCTGTGCTTCAGTCTTCACTGCTAAGACCAGCCCTCAGGAATCTCTGACCC
This sequence comes from Anseranas semipalmata, assembly GCA_013399115.1. Taxonomy (NCBI): domain Eukaryota; kingdom Metazoa; phylum Chordata; class Aves; order Anseriformes; family Anseranatidae; genus Anseranas; species Anseranas semipalmata. Next base: position 170,858 of record VXAA01000327.1, on the reverse strand, counting down.
TAGAGACAAGGGAGGAAGTCTGGAAAAAGGAGGATTTTCCTTTGGTCAAAGAGGATCAAGTCAGAGATTGTTTAGGTAAACCTGACACCCACAAATCCATGGGCCCTGATGGGATGCACCCATGAGTGCCGAGGGAGCTGGCAGATGTTATTGTTTGGCCACTCTCCATCATCTTTGAAAGGTCAAGGAGAACAGGAGAGGTGCCTGAGGACTGGAAGAAAGCCCATGTCAACCCAGTCTTCAAAAAGGGCAAGAAGGAGGACCCAGGAAACTACAGGCCAGTCAGCCTCACCTCCATCCCTGGAAAGGTGATGGAGCAGCTCATCCTGGACGTCATCTCTAAGCATGTGGAGGAGAAGAAGGTGACTAGGAGTAGTCAGCATGGATTTACCAAGGGGAAATCATGCTTGACCAACCTGATAGCCTTCCATGATGAAATGACTGGATGGGTAGATGAGGGGAGAGCAGTAGATGTTGCCTAATTTGACTTCAGCAAGTGTTTCCACACTATCTCCCATAACATCCTCATAGGCAAGCTCAGGAAGTGTGGGATGGATGAGTGGATAGTGAGTTGGATTGAGAACTGGCTGGATGGCAGAGCTCAGAGGGTTGTGATCAGCGGCGGTGAGTCTGGTTGGAGGCCTGTAGTTAGCAGTGGCCCCCAGGGGTCCATACTGGGTCCAGTCCTGTTCCATTTCTTCATCAATGACCTGGATGATGGAACAGAGTGCACCCTCAGCAAGTTTGTGGATGACACAAAACTGGAAGGAGTGGCTGATACCCCAGAGGGCTGTGCTACCATTCAGAGGGACCTGGACAGGCTGGAGCACTGGGCAGTGAAGAACCTCATGAGGTTCAACAAAGGCAAATGCAGGGTCCTGCACCTAGGGTGGAATAACCCCATGCACCAGTACAGGTTGGGAGCTGACCTGCTGGAAAGCAGCTCTGCGGAGAGGAACCCAAGAGTCCTGGTGGACAGCAGGTTAACCGTGAGCCAGCAGTGTGCCCTTGTGACCAAGAAGGTCAATGGTATCCTGGAGTGCATTAGGAGGAGTGTTGCCATCAGGGCGAGGGAGGTGATCCTCCCCCTCTACCCAGCCCTGGTGAGGCCACACCTGGAGGATTGTGTCCAATTCTGGGCTCCCCAGTACAAGAGGGACATGGAGCTCCTGGAGCAAGTCCAGTGGAGGGCTACGAAGATGATGAGGGGACTGGAGCATCTCTCATACGAGGAGAGGCTGAGAGAGCTGGGCCTGTTTAGCTTGGAGAAGAGAAGGCTGAGAGGGGATCTTACTGATGTGTACACACATCTGAAGGGAGGGCATCAAGAGGATGGGGCCAGACTCTTTTCAGTGGTGCCCAGTGACAGGACAAGAGGCAACGGGCACAAACTGAAGCACAGGAAGTTCCGGCTGAATATGAGGGGCACTTCTGTACTGTGAGGGTGACAGAGCACTGGAACAGGTTGTCCAGAGAGGCTGTGGAGTCTCCTTCTCTGGAGATATTCAAAGCCTGCCTGGATGCAATCCTGTGCAACGTGCTCTAGGTGACCCTGCTTGGCAGGGGCGTTGGACTAGATGATCTCCAGAGGTCCCTTCCAACCTCAACCATTCTGTGATTCTGTAATGTTTAATCAATTTCCAAACATTAATAGTGTTAATTAAGTAAGCTTATTATCCCCCTCCCCAATCCATGCAGGAAAGCAATTTTCAAAATATTTTGAAGGACTGCAATGACAAAATATTTTTCGTCCCACTCTGTTGAATGTTGAAATTAGTAGTGACATTTCAGGTAGGTGCAGGGGTACCTAAAGCATGTGGAAGAAAGGATATAATCAGACTCAAAATTCCCTTCACAAAGATTTCATTCACAAAATTGAACCTAGATGACCTTCAATGAGTCTCTCAATATAGTCTAGGAACCCAACCTTTAGAGAGGAGGAGGATAGGTGACTTGGTGGAGACCTGATCCATGGATGGGTTAATTTGTTATTTTAGGGACCTCAGAGGATGCATCTTCACTTGTGTTCACAGGGAACATAACTGTGCTTTATTTCCTTCTTTTTCATTCCAATTTGCATAAATATTTGTTTTCCTGTGGTCTTTAAACTTGATTTCTGCTGTAGTTCTTGTTTTCACCATGCTAGTGCCTGTTGAAGAGTTGCTGCCAATCTTTGTGGGTCAAGGGCCAAAGAAACCATGAAGACAGGCATTTATACTTATATAAAATACATACTGGCTTCTTTTTCAAATGCTGCTTCTTTGTTTTGTTCACTTACAGTTCTTGCCTTCTCCAGGAGACCCCAAACCTACTTCTCAGTGAAACCTCATAGCGTTTCCCAACAGAGTGATGCTGGGAAGCAGATGTCTTAGAAATATAAAACATGTATTATCAGATGTGGTGCTGCAGCTCTGATTTCTGCCACGTTACCTTCTGCAGCCTTTCTCATTTGGGAAGAAGTGTTCAAAGATGGAGCAAAGTCAGACAGTGAGCTGTTCCCCTCCACAGACACATTCAGAAGATGCTTCCTGGTGAGGCTGGCTTTGTGAGGGCCTCAGATGAAAGATTGTGGTTGGGCTGAGAACTGAGCAAGGAAGAGACAGTTTTCCAGCCTGGTAAAGGTTGTCCATATATTTAATGATGTCTGATACACTCTGGACATTCATCTGGAATTAACTTTGCATTTCAGAGTTCTTTGTCTATATTAATGTGTGTTTCTCCAGGGCAAGAGTGGTTTGGGAGTGCACTCCTCGGATGTCACAGAGGGCCCGCTGAAGCTATTACAGCTAGTACTTTATGTGTCCACCATCAATAGCAGTCTCAGGAACTGCAATAGCAGTTCTCAGGAACTGCAGTGCAACTATTTTGTCTAAGTTCTGATTTTAATGACTAAGTTGATTTCTTTTAACTGCTAGTGAAAGCTTCCTGCATAGCATGCATGCAGTGATATAAAAATGTTTAAAATACATGCTGGGCTGTTAGATCCTCAAAGCAGTTTAGCGTGTCTGGGAAGTTCATGCTGAGATGGGATGTCAAGAACTCCTTGCAGCTGGTCATCTGTAGAACACTTTTGTTTTTGCGTGAAATAAAGGTGGCTTCAAAGCAGAAGAATCACAGATGGTTTTTCACACTTATGAAGGAATGCTGCTGCTTCTCTCTGCAATATATAAATCTATGAGGCTGATAAGTCATGGAAAAACCTAGACATGGCTGCCCATATGACTCTTTGAATAGTTTATTACAGCATACGTAGGTGTCCAGTTTTGCTAGATACGCTTATGTCCAATTGCATACCAATATCTGTTGCCACAATATCACAGCAATGCAAGAAGTGTGAATGCAAGTTTTTTCTCTACAATCCTTTTAACATTCCTTCTGTTCAGCCATGTTCACTAGTATTGTAGTTTGCTTTCCTCCATTCAAGTATGAAGCACTGGAACCATTTGCTGACAGCTGTTTTTTGGTTTTGTTTGTTTGTTTGTTTGAGGCTTTTTTTTTTAATTGAAAATATGTACTGAAAACATCAGCTGTGATATGAGATTGCATTGGCTTTTGGAGATTTATAATAACACTTGTAGTTGAACGAAATTTCTGTCTGTGTTTATATAGAAATTAAATGCTTTTGTGCAAAGTTTAAGAACAAATACTGCTGCCGTTCTGCTATTATTTGCTAGTCACAGAAGGAGTGGAGAGGACCTGGTTTTCTGAATCAGTGCTGTTACAAGGTTTGACCACATCTCTCTCATTGTAATAGAGCATTTCAGAAGCAAACCTGCAGTCATAGGAAGCCCATCAGTAATCATTATGAAATGTTATTTCAATTGCAGTACCTCCAGGTACTTAATGAACTTTGTAGTCCCATTTTGTTAGGTGTTCTGTAAACCGCAAGGCAAGAAAATCTCTCTTCCCACCAAGGTTTTAATCTAAACTGACATGCAGCTGAAGGGTGGGAGAGGCAAAAGGCCAAAAGCAATGAAGCCGCCTGCCAGAGGTTGTGCAGCTGATGAGCAGCTGTGCGTGTACATCTGAGAGAATGCTGGCGTCCTCATTTGGCTTTGTTTTTTTCCCAGCGTAACTTCAGCAGAGCCTAAAGGTAAACATCCAGGTTTTCTTTTTCTTTTACTAGGTTTAAATTTGAGATCTTCTTTTGTCTGCGTGGCCCTTTCTCTTTCACGTATCTTCCCTGTTTTCTTTTCATTTGCCTAGTCAGTCTCCTTTTCCTCTCCCTGTGCTGGAATAATAAATCATGCCAGGTTGTTAAAAGAGGGAGCAAATTGCCCGTGCAGGGACAAAACAGGAAACCAGACCACCAAAAGGGCAAAGCACAGTGCGTCACCTAGTAAGTGCCGGGCTCGTCTGTCTCTGAGAGTTATGCTTTTAGAGCACATGGCAATGGGAGCAGCGCTGCAGCTGCTGGGTGTGGGGAGAAGCTGACTTCTTCCTTTCCCGGGCATGTGCTGACAGTGCGTTGGAGCGCAAGGCTGAACCAACAGGTCCTCGGGAGCAGTCGTGCCCTGGGCTGGGATTAGGCTGGCCCGCAGGTTCAGCCTGAGCACAGCCCACAGCTGACCGTGTAATGAGAGGGCGAATTATCTCCTCCAGGGAGGCTCTCTTCAAAAGTGATAAAATACTCAGTGGGTGACCTGCACAGCAGCTGACAAGAGTGTTTAGGCCAAACTCTGTTTATCGACGTCTGAGTAAGTAGCTTTCCTGGCCAACACCCTCTGCAAGCGGGCTCGCCAAACTCCCTTAATCGACAGCTGTGGCCAGAACTGTACGAGCTGCTGCCAGAAAACTGCCCAGCTTCTGATGACCAGGATCCTGCAAAACTACGAGGCAAATCATTGCATTCACTGGGAGCAACTGCACAGGGTGGATCTCAGCGGGAAAACTGATCTATCACATTCCATCAAGTATTAAAATCAGTTCAGCGGAGTCATGCATAATCCAAATACAGGCTTGGTCTGAGATCTTCATTCTTACGTTTTCTGAAATCAGATCTGCATTTGCAGCAAGCTAGGAACAAAAACTGAAAAGTGTTTCTGGAGGAATGCATGGAGTTTCTGAGTATTGTCCATGAGGACAAGGAGCAGCAGGCACTGTCTCCTTAAAATGTGTGAGCTTCTGTACCTCTGAGTAGCTGTTTGTATGAAGATCCTCTTGTCTCTGTGTTAATTTTCCTTCCTGCTTTACTCACATTTAAGCCATGGATATCTCTGGAAAATAGGCAGTTTTGTCTTTGAAGTCTTGCAGGAGTTAATAATTTTAACATCTTTCCTCTTGTTAATCTCTCTCTTCTGTTCCATGTGTACTGATCACCCTTTTCTCACTATGAGCCTGGGTAATGTAATTAGGTTAAACTAAGAGCTCTTTCTTGTTCTTTGTAATTATCATGAGGTATACTGCTTCCATTTTATATATGACAAAAAGACTTGCCTGATTTTTCCAGAAGTATCAGTTGGCTTTATTAAAAAGCAACAGAATTCCCTGCATGTACATTTTGTGGAAAACAGAATAAAATACAGACTTTTGACATAAGTGCTTGAAGCCACATCTGATCCAGTATTTCAAAGACCATCCCCATTTCAGCTGTCTTGCTTTCTTGCGGAAGCCTGTCGGTGCTACCAGGTGGGCGGCGTGGTACCCCCAGGGACTGGGCCATTGGGGAGCTGTGGGCCCGCAGCCATCTCGCTCTGCTGTGCCGGGTTTGTGGGGCAGCAGCCTGCTAGGAGCCGTGCCAGCCCAGACCTGCTTTCTGATCCCCAGTCTTGTGACTGTAGTCACAAGGCCCGCTGTTCTTCCCCGTGGCTGGCTGTTCAGGCTAACTTAACTTCCAGTCAAAGTAATTGGCAAAACAACTGCTCGTTTATCACCAGCGCGGGATTCTGTTATTGGATACAACCAGGTGTAGGTAGTTTGCTTTTATTTCACTTCTGAAATAGGTGAAAAGATGTCCTGAAATTGGAAATACAAATTAGGTTTGGCAGCAAGTCGGAAAACAGCGCTTTAAGAAAAGTAAAGTTTGTCATATGCCTGGTACAATACAAGTACTATACTTTTCTTTCCACAGCCTTCTAAAAAAGTATCGGGGAATCAAGCTGGAGTTGGTTTATATATAATTATATATATATAAAAAAAATTAATTAAATACTGATATGATGGAACATGTAAACTAATATTTAAATGCATATCTGTTCCTTCATATACTTGATGTTTTTGTGGATTTTTTAATTGTATGTCATGCTCGTGCCAGTTTGAGGTGTAATACAAAGCATCAGCTGCTTCTGTGAGTGGAGGCAAAGTGTCCTCATTCTGAGCAGTGGCCAGCCCTGGTATGTGCTGGGTTCCCTAGTTCTCCATCAGCTTCGAAGGCAGCTGGTGGTGTATCCCCTTTCTCACTGCTCATATCACTAAATACCACTTCTAGTTTCTTAATAAACAAACAAATAAATAAATAAATGCTGTGTCTCATTGTCTCAGCTGTCTGGATGCCCTCCCACATCCTGACAGCTGACCATGAGGGGAAGTTGCGGCCCAGTAATGCAAAGGCTTCATAGGCAGTGACCCCACACCGCAGGCATCCTGTGGTTTGTGTCAGATAGCTCTGAAGAAATGGCCTGAACGGGTACTGCACTGGGGAGGGAAACTTTAGACCCCGACCTGGCAGTTAGAGGAGGGCCGTCTCCAGATCCAGCAGCGAGAGGTGCCATCTTGCTCATGGAGTGATGCCCCGCTGCCAGCTGCATCCCCCCGCTCTGCTTCTTCCCCTTCCCCGCCTCCCCTGCTCTGTCATAGCGGGGTCCTGGTAACTCCTGCTCCTGCCACAGTCATCCCATGGCAGGGTTATGCTAAGATGTGACAGAAACTACATAAATATTTAGGAGAACTGTGCAGGTGCTGTAGGTCGAAGTGGGACACTGGTGAAGAAAAACCACAGTGCACACCAAAGAAAGTTGCTGCTTGCTAAATCTCTGTTTGGGGTTTGTATGGGTTGCTTATTGAACTGAGATTATTCTCAGTTCAGAGGAGATACTGATCTCTTTTTGCACATCAGCCACCCAGCAGCCCACAAACTGCGAGCTTTATCATTTGAGCATCAACAGCTACCAGAACTGCAATTGCCTGTGAGATCGGTTACCCAGCGCTAGGTCCAGCACTAACGGGTGCTTGTGGTACAAACTCAGGAAAAAAAGAAAAAAAGCATGGAAAGGCTAGCAGCTGGGGTTATACGTGGATTTTGCTATGAAACCATACTTAAAGGCAACTCAGGTGTGTTTGCACTGACAGTAAGTCACTGAATGACTGAAACATTACAGTATTCAGATAATGGTTTAACTGTCCACAAAGTAAAACAGATCTTAGTCACTAGAGTGTGTGTACCCACCACAACACAAACTTTCTTCCAGCACACTCTAAAAACAGTTGTTAGAGGGCCCTGTGGTTTCTCTGGGGAGTACCAAGTCTCTGTACTCTCTCCTGGCCCCTCACAAACAGGGTAGACTTACAAGTGGTGTCTTTTCTGATGCAGTATAGGTGTTGCTAACTTCCTAGATAAGCCTCAGATTACGCTTGGTTTTAGGTTTCCTGTTTTAGAAATGTGATAGAATTTCTCAATAAACTGGTGAACTGGACAGCTACTTGTGTTCGAGATGGAGGGGGAGAGGGAAAGATTATATATATGTATAAATATATACATACAGTGAGTACATATTTTGTTTGCCAGAAAAGAAAACTAGTTTACTAGCTTTCACAGTCAGAGTGCAGAATTACGTTCTCTGTGATAAGGTTGCCTTGGGTATTACCTGGACCCTGTCAGCTTTTTCTGCTTCCTCTTCATTCTCCAGGATTTAAATGTTGCCTGTTTTGCTGTTGAGAGCAGAGATTCAGGAAACACATGACAAAGAACAGAATAAACAAGTACATGTTGTACTTGCTGATCCTAGGCGGGTGTCACTATTACAGCTTTAAAGAGTACCAGTAAAGACCTGTAGAAGGAGTGCTTTGATACCTGAAGCAGTACTGAAATCGATGACCCCCTGTGATAACAATGCCTATGAGTAAATACCTGTTCTGTATAATTTTATGCCTGCCTTTATTCAACCTGTGTCCTCTTTATGAATAATAGAACATAGTTGTAAGTTTCACAATAACCGCTGGGGTTTCTTGGCAGGAGTATTTTTGTCCATGTACTAATACAGTTCATGGTGAGTTTTTAATAAAGTCTCATCCAAGCATAGCAGGGGGCATGGAGCAGGGGTGGAAAGAGCAGATGGGGCAGGAATTGCTTAAGACAAGATGGTCAAAAGAAATGTCCATGTGATGACACCTGTAGGAGACAGAAGGGTTATAAAGGGATCAGTATGCCTTACACCTGAAGTGACCTAAACCTCCTTTTTTCCCACTCTTATTGCTTAGCATAGTTAGACATTTCTTTTAAATAATAATTTTTACTTTCATTGCTCAATGAATGCTTGCTAGTTTCAGAGTTGTTTCCACATCTCCTTAGGCAATGTTAATCTGAGACGTGGCGGTAGGGTACCAGTAGGAGTTGGTTAGGAACAGTAAAGTAATGTGCATAAAAGGGCAAATGTAAATCTGGAATGATAACCTTTCAAAGTAAAGGAAAATGGAGGTTTACCAATGGCTTTGTGGTAATAACTTATCTTCTGTTGCAGTGGAATACAGATAAACGGGGAATGGGTATGATTTGAGTGTCACATTTGCAGCAATGGTTTATTGTAATTTGTGCTATTGAAGGTTCCGTATCTGTAAATAACATTGGTCATTTTCCTGTTCACATGAAAACTGAAATTCTGTAGCAATGTAACTAATTTTTCATCTTTATTAATTATCCAAGACATATATAGTTTGGAGCTTGAAAACAGTGTTTCAGACTTTTGGTCTTCTCAGGGCTGACAAGATAAAAAGCAACTGCAACAAAACCTCTCACAGAAAGTCCAGATAATGGCATTGCAGATGTTGATAAGAAAATCCTGTCTCAAACAATGCCAACATGTAATGTCAGGTGTCTAGCTTCAGATCAGATCGGGGTACTGACACCATTCCCTTCTTTTTGTTAGTATTATGTAAAGTAAGTAGCTTCTGTTTATTGATTAGGCCTCCGTTTCTACGTTTGCATGGCATAAATCAGAGTTAAAGGATTTTTACATTTGTATGCAAGGAGAAATGAAACATTTTTTCCCATCAGCCATTCTCACTACTTTTCTTGCTCTCATTAAGTGGGATTTTCATTGAGATGTGGGTGTTAAAATGCTGGAATCCACCATCTTGAAAGGTACTGTTTTTACTGTACACTGAAGACAGATGAGCAAGGTCTGAAGTGGAAAAGCCTTTAGCTGCTCTTCTGGTGTTTCTGTACACAAGCGAGGTACTCCTGCACGTCGTCTGGAGAACCAAGAATGAGAGGAACTCTCTGGTGAATACCCTCAGGTTTCACATCCAGCACCGCCTCAGTCCCTGTAGTTGCCATCCCACCTGCCTGCTCAATGATGAAAGCCATAGGGTTGCACTCATAGAGAAGTCGGAGCTAGAAAGAAAGAGGGAACAAGTAACTGTGTTTGCAGGTAATTACATCAAAGGTCTTATCAGAATGTAACCTATGATTTTGGCAGATTTTGTACCAAGTGCCTATTGACCTAAGTCGCAATGTCTCTCTCTCATCAGTCCCTTCTTTCCTCTGTTCACCTCCCTTCAAACTTTTTGTTTTGAGGACAAATGTAGTGACCTTGAACTCAAGCATCAGCACCATAGTTTCCAAGCTGACATACTGATGCACATCATCAGTGAAGCTGTATTTTGTCAAAAATGCCAAAAGAAGCTGTTGAGCCCACAGACATTTGCAAAGCACTGAAGCCAGCTGAGGCAACAATACCTGGAAAGAAAAGCCAAAGCCTTTTCTCATGTATAGGCTCTATTTGTTATCTCAAAGCTTGGGGTAATCGCATTGTGTTTGGTCAGGATATTTTGGAGTTTGAATCTTGATGCTCCCAGTTTCAAATTTCAGGTTTGATTGCAGCTCTTCAGAAATGTGAATAGGTATTAGTGTCTTGAACTCATGCAGATAGTGACTCTTTAGAAAAGTGACTGCAGTAATCATTAAAAGCAAATTTTCACTTTTAGTATGGAGGGAGTTGGTTCCCTGGTATCTGTTCATGGCTTTAAAGATGTTGCCTCTGTTGTGCCTGTGTTCCAGTTGAATGCAAACTTATTTAGGACGTATGCCAAAATATTCTGTGTTTAAAAGAATACAGATGACAGCTAGTTATTTTTTAACAGATATTACCTCTGTATATTTAGCTGAATATTTCATTGGCATTCTATTAGGTACTCACGTACTACTAAGTTACTTCATATTACGTTTAAAAGGTTTTTCATATGCGCAAAGGAGAGAATATTTTCTGGGTAAAAGGAAGCGTGACAATGCAATTATATAGAGAGACAAAGAAATGGGTTGGACACAGGACTTTGCTACCCATAGTTCCTTTATCACCATGTTTTTAATAAATCCGTGATATATCACAAACTTAAATGGCACGTTACCATCACTCTTATCTTTAAAGCCCACCAAAATGCTATTTCTGCTACAAGGACTCTATCTGACAGGCAACATGGGATGAGTAGCACTTGTTGTTCTCCTTAGTTCATGGCCAACTTTTGAAAGAGCCAGCAAACAGCAGAGGTACCATTGTGGAACCATGTGTTGAGTTTCTTGTTTCTTCACTGTGACTGCATGGCTGAAGGAAAGCAGTTTTCCTTCAGGTAGTAGCGCAATTGCTGTATCTAATATTGTAATCAAATTTGCCTGGACAGACACACAGATGTTTTCTGTTGTGTATTCTGAAAAGAGTTGTTTCCCTGTTATCCTTATTTCCCAGATCTCTTGGATCTGCTGTTCTTCTGATAAGTACACATTCACAAGGATGGAACCAGTAGTCCTCTGTCCCTAAAGAACTGTAGAGAGCAGTATGTTCTGACACCAGCATGAGAGATAGGATGAGTAGTTTTAAGAAGGCAAATTCCTTCACATACCAAACAAGGATATAAAAACACATGAATAGAAGGTTTTAACTATGGTATTGACCAGGGAGGAAGAAGGTCTTGGAGTCAAAACACTATGACTAATCTATTACACATTGAGCTACTCATTTCCTAAGCATGACCTGCAGGTTAGTCGTGGTCCACAGGACAGCTGCATATCCAGACTGCTTTTAAAACATCTTTATTGAGAAATTTGATAATAAGGGTATCTGATGCCACAGGAAAAAAGTTGGGGTTGACTATGGCCCATGGTCCAGCACATTCAGGGAGTCACTACATTGCATTGTGGACTCACTGCATTCCACTGCACTGCATTAAGCCATAGTATGTTTTGTATAGGTGTCCAAATGGTAAATCATATTTTCCCAGAATATTGATCTCAGCATGCATAAAACTCACCTTCCACTCACAGAGTTTTTTGATCAGTTAGTAGAAACCTGTGTTTTCAGGGCTGGTGATACAAGCTCAGTACCCTTTGGAAATTGTAGGCAGGCAAATTCTGCTGTCTAGCACTGAGCAAAACTCTGAATGGAGTTCAGCGTATCCCATCTGGACTCTAGCTGCCAGTAAAAAGGGCAGAGGTCTCCCTTAGTCTGGTGTTTTATTTGCTAGCTCTTCATAGGTATCTCAGTGGGCCTCTATGATGTGGAAATGATTCTCTTCAGAAAAAAAAAAAAAAAAAAAAAAAAAAAAAAATAAAGGAATAAAGCCCTTGGTTTTAGTTAATGTTTTTTCAGAAAAACATTTGAGCAGTTTGTAATATAAAAACACACAGGAACATTTCTTGCCTAAGTTGGCAACTGCCTAAATTTCTTCATTAAATTGGATTGCTGACCGTCATATCCATTAATAACACTCTTCAGAGTCAGGAAAGTTATTATCTGTTTATATATCTAAACTATTCCTTTACATCTATTACTGGTTTTTTTTGTGTGTTTGTTTGTTTGTTTTTTTACAGCAAAATGAGAGGTACTAGGTTGACTAAGTTTACCAGAGAAGAAGTTAAATGATTTACCTTTCCTTTAGGACTCTTCTGATTAGCAGGATACATGAAGATCCCACCATACATCAATGTGCGGTGAACATCAGCAACCATGGAGCCCACGTACCTGGCACCATATGGTGAACTGCCATCCTGAAAAACATACAAGTGAAGCATTATATCTACCAGGCTAGACAGTTGGTAGCACAGGAAAATGTCATTTTGTTATAAGACAGGTATCAAAGCTACTTAAATCAACTGTTGCTTATGACATTGTAAATGCCTAAACCAGCCTGAAGCTTAGACTTTTGTAAGACTTCGTGATCATCATGAGGTTCTAAAATAAGGGCTTTAAACAGCTACATGCACAGTGTGGGAACCAGGTTGCCTATAATTTGAGAGCACAGTTTAGTATCAACTGCTAGATTGTGAAAAAGCAAGTGGTGAAAAAGTGAGTGAAATCTTCATGTTATCAGAACAAGGTACCCATTTGACTTCTGATCCTTCACAGGTCCCTAAGCCAGGGCTTGAGGAGGGATATCACTTTTCACTACAAATACAGACTGTTCCCAGAGGAATCCAAGCTTTTTCTTTCTAGATAATTTTCAAGTTGTGAAGCTGGTCATAGCATTCATTCTGGAGTTTTGTTTGGGAAATAATAGGAATTTATTCATGAAGGTAGTTTTCCTTGCTCTCAAATTAGAAACTGATATTGCTGAAGGAGAGGTCATTTTGGTGAGAGCAATCAGGGAAGTATTCACACCAGTTTCAGGTTTGCTGATCATAAAAAAGGTAAGATAGAAAATACAGAAGAAAAATCCAGTGACTTGCACAAATGGAAATAATATACACCAAATAAGCTCCACCATGAGAAAAGTAATGCTTCACCATACTTTCATGAAGGGGAGATACACAACAAAGATGTAAACTGAAGGAAAGCTTTTTGAAAGCTAATATGCCAAGAAGTCTGATGGTCTTTTGATATCTCTCACTCTGTCTTCAATAAAGCATGGGTGAAATTTTGGTTTCGCCTAGAAAATGATAGATGCTGAGGCTTCATGCAAATTTAACGTATATACATATTTGTATACGGCAATGTTAAAAGTTTGAAAAGACCTCTGCATATTTTTTTCTGTCTGGATTCATTGCCTAATAAAAGATCTCAGTGCTTTCTGTAAAGCTTGCCTTGTGTGAGTACTACTTCTAGAGAAACATATAGAGAGAACTTGTGTAACAATGCCAACTCCAGGAACTCAGATGCCACAAGTCAGCCACCCTTCCCAGCAAAATCATGAGGTTAGCTTGAAGAAAAAAAAAACACAAGTGGGAAGGAAAACCACAAGTGGGAGGGAAAAACACAGGCAAAGAAAAGCATATTTCTATTTTGAAATCACTTTATCTGTTGTATGCAGCTGTGAAGTTTTGATATTTACTGTAATTTAAAATGGGAACAGATTCTCATGAAAGTACACAGTACAATGCAATAAAACACTAGGAACATGAGTCCTAAAACACTATATATGAGACGCAGGTATTTCTTACAGCTGGTAGTAAAATTGGACTAGAGAATTGTTCCAGCCTAAGTAATAATACCTGTTAAACTGTATTTGTGCTATTTTCCATAATTCTTTCTTGTACAGATGAGAACTATTGAAAATTCACAGGAAGACAATACAAAGTATAAAAGACTTTTGATGGCTAAAACACAGCCTGGAGCTTTTATGCTTTGTTTTGTTTAAACCTAGCTCTTCGTCATATTACTTCCAAACACAACTGAACAATACTTTCAAGTATTCAATCCCTAAATTTCCATGGCTTATGCTCAAATAATCACATATTTAGACTTCAAATGATAGCTTCTCTACCTCACAGCTGTTTGCACCAAAGCTGTTAAAGACATACCAAAAGTAATTTTGCAGTTTTGGAAAAGATAATTTTCAGGGAAAGCTATGATTATAGTCTAAAGTTATCTTTAAAAATACAATCAAAGAAAGAGTTCTCTTGTACAGTTTCAGAAGGAGACTTTAAGGAAAGTTTGTTAAACTTTAGGAAAAGTCATGGTATATTGGTCACAAGCAGGCCATGAAAGAGAGTGCTAAGAACTGCTTTTATGACATTATGAGATACAGAATCTGCAGCCAACAAGTATACAGTTTACTGAGCATGAGCTGCCCAGCTGAGCCACTTGTATACAAACTATCAGATACTTTAGGATGTTCTGGATTTCCTGTTCACATGCAGGTCTTTTACACAATTTGCGTGTACTGCTGCACTGTAAATTGAAGCTAATGAGAGGCCACTGAGAATTTTAGTTGCTTCTTACCCTGATAGAAATTCCTCTGCCAGAAACACAGTGCTGAAACTGTGCTGAGAAAGAGGAGAAATTGCTCCATTCTGGTACAGCTATCACTTGAACCACAGACTGAAATAAAATTTTCACTTCCCTTAGCGTCCAGCTACCCGCTTGGGAGGGATAAATAATCCTTTTAGTTACTAGATACGTTACTTCTTGTTTCTCCAGTTTGGTCACTCATACCTTTTTCCTACAGATGAGAAAGTTAATAGGTATTGCATGCTTGTTGGCATATTGCCCTGGCTTTCATCTCAAACAAAATAGCAGAGCTTGAATGCTAGGGAAATTCAATCCAAGTTCTGAATAGCGCCAAGCAGTGCGTCTGCCCAGTGAGCACTTCTCAGTGTTTCGGCTGATGTTAATGAAAGAGTTGGAGAACCTTGATGTTCCCTTCACCTGCGTCCATTGTGTTTGAGGAAGCTTGTGGTTGCTCTTGGTTTCATCCTTCGCACTGTGTTTCTTTGCTTAACCCAGGGAACCAAAAGAGGCTCATAACGGACAGGTACTGTGATTTTTTTCTCTTCACAATTCTCACTTTCTCACTTATTTATTCTACTAATAACTGAAGGCTATGTTTCTCCACAGCAGGACAAGACCATGTTTTTCTTGCATAACTGTGATGACTAGGAAAGTAGTGGGAAAGAAGTCTTTTCTACAGACTACGACAGCAACGACCTGCATCCTCCCTCTACGTACAGATATGGTGACAAAAGCACAGTGCTTTTCTTAGCTTTTTTATGTCACTTGGGCACAGCTGTACTGACTGGCAGAAGAATACTTCCTGCTCTTGATGGTAAGTTCTTGATGGCATTGCTAAGATGAGTCTCTACTGCACAGCTCTCAGATAACAAGCTGCAATAAGACTCAGCTTCTCATGTGGCTACAGGAAGGGCTGGAGCACCTCTCCTGTGAAGAAAGGCTGTGAAAGTTGGAGTTACTTAGCCTAGAGAAAGGCAGGCTCTGGGAAGACCTTATAGCAGTCTTCCAATATTTAAAGGTGGTCTACAGAAAAGATGGGGAGGGACTCTTTATCACTCTTTATCAGACTCTTATCTCAACAGTGAGGGTGGTGAGGCACTGGCACAGGTTGCCCAGAGAGGCTGAAGATAAAAATGAAATGGAATAGCAAAGTATGGAGATGGCCACATGTCTGGAGTAAATCTTACTTTATGGGTAGCCTTGCAAATAACAGCTTGATCTTCAAGCTTGTGAAGCAGTAAGAGATTCTGTGATGCTTAACAAAATATTACCTTTACTCTGGACTGTTATTACCTTTACTCTGGACTGTCATTCCAGAAGAGATGTGACTAGAAAAATATTTCCCACCAAGATCTGCATGACAATGGTAAGAGATTTACAACTGATTTGCAGAACAGTAGCACTTTTTCAGTGCTAATTAAAAGTGGATTTGATGCCTTAAATGAATGGTGGTCCCACAAGATACTCTGAGAGTCAACATGGCTCTGTGGTCCAAACTATCTAGTCTGGGACACTGTTGCTAGATAGTAAGGGAAAACCTCTCCTCTCCACGTAAAAGGTCAATTTTTATTGTTTGGTCATCAGTGACAGTGCTACAGAACATGGGATATGCCATGAGCAACACTCCACTTGGTTTTCCTGTTTTATGTTTAACTTTGCAATGCTGTTTGGCAATGTTGAGAGAGTCATCTGAACAGCATGTTGACCAACAACCTCGGGAAGGGGGAAACAGAGTTTGGATCAAGGGAAAAAAAGAGCATGAGAAAGTGACAAGAAGCTGAAATTGGCGCCTAGTCTCTTGTCTTATAGTGGCCAGAAGGCCATAGGGTGGGAGTGGTCCTCCTGGTTGAGAAGGGGTCTCCTATGCCCCACACAGCAGGAGGGAGAGTCAGTCCTCCCTCAGGTCACAAACATCCACATGGTGGATGCCCAGCAGATACTCCCCACTGCCCTTTTGCGTGCTGAAGAGCAGGAGACACAGACCGCACCTGGGTGCTGCAGGGAAGGTGGGAGTACCACCAGAGTAGCTGCTGGGCTGCAGGAGCTGAGAGTTTGATAAATATGGCTTCCAGGTGGTGCTAGGAAGCAGGTTTCATGCTATGGAAGAGTGCAACACCTCTCTCTTGTACTTCCACAATTTGAATATAATGTCCTATTTAAATCAAGGAACTGAATTACTCTATTTCTGGAGCTCAAGCTCAGAGCAGGCTTCCAGATGGGCACATTTCCTTGTGCACTGTGGCCATAACATCTGTGAATTGGCCCTTCTCACACAGACACCACCACAACTCGGAGCAAAGCGCTGCTTGCTCAGTACCCTTGAGAAGTTTTCCCCTGTCCCCAGTAGCCCATGCAATACTGTGTTGTTTGCTTTAACGTAACAAAAACATCTGCCAACTGGAAGTGGTAGTGCAACAACACTTTCAATAGCTTTTCCCCAAATGCAGCACAGATTTGAAATTAAATAGTGTTTGCAAGTTTTTTCCTGCATATCTAACCTAAGGATATAGTGAATCACATGACAGAGCTGTCCTCACAGAGGCTGTGGTGAAACATCTCTGTCTGGTCTTTCCATGGAGCGTTTGAAATCTCTTCAATCTTTTCATCTCTGCCCAGGGTTGATTATTTGTTTAATGTTTTGCTTTTTTATTTTTAAAACGCTTGGGTGGTTTGCAAAAACACAAACAAATAAATCCATTGTCAGTGCATTACATCAAATACATAGCTCAGCATCATGTGAGCGGAATGAGGAGCACAGATCTCCTTCTCTCTCCCAGCTGGGCCAGTTTTCAGGAAGTGTGAAAGCCGTGTAGTGGGCTTCCACTTCTCTCGCAGCTGGTCTGAAAGCAGACATTTTTGTTTCAAAATAATCTCGATGTACATATATAAGATGCTGTGAGATGACCACCTCTGTAGCAACAATCAGAGTAATATTAGAAAGAGGCTTTGGTAAGAGATCAGCATTGCCACTACATCCAATGTAGTGAATTCAGATTTTCAGCTCAGCAGGAGCTTCTCACAGAACGATGGCTTGAAATCCTACTCACTACAGTTCCCTTGTACAGCACTCTGAAGTTTTCTACTGGATACAATGATTTTTACATAAGCCCTGTGTAAGAATTCTTGACAGCTAATAGCTTTAAAAAATAATCCCATGGGCTTTTCTAGCAGGAAAGCATTAAAATCATCTTCCTGGCCAAATTCAGTCCTGAGCAGTTACAGTTCACCATATTTTGTTACGACTTACTGGTCACATAACTACACTTTCCAGAGAGCTTTTAGATTTCCACGCTGAGAGCTTGCATTGTGTCCTCCTAGCACTGACTAGAGGCCACACAGAGCTGCATACCCTCACAAGAAAGTTCATCAGACACAGTATGTTCACAGCTTTATCTCTCTGAAGGATACAATATAATCCTTTTAACAATAGAAGGTGGTGAAGTTGTACCTCACACCCTTTTATTTTTTTTTGTTCTATGGGCAGTTTCATGCTCCATATGATGCAAGTAGACAGTGCAAGAGTTGTGCCACATTTCTCAGATGTGAACATTTACAGAAAGGTGATGCCACCCGGATCCCTGGAAGCACCTTCTGGTCAGTAAGGGGAATCTAGCCCCAAATGCCCGGCTGCACACATAGCTGAGCTTCATATTCAGATATGCTAGAAAACAAGGGTATGCCCACATTTTGCTTGCATGGTTTCAGAGTCTTTTTCAAAAAAAAATGGGTCTTCATGTACAGAGCAATTTCCTCTACACAGTGGTGAACAAAGCTATGAATTTATTTATCGAAGTCTAAGTTATAAAAGACGTCAGGCACTGGAAGCCAACACATAAGATATATACCCAAAATGGCACCAAAGGCTTACATAGGGCTGAATTCGAAGATGCCTTCAAATGCCTCCCCATCAGCCTGGACTGTGGAAGGCAGTACTTGCCAGTGAAAGGTATATTAGGTACAATGCTAATATTTTCTTACCTCAGGGAATTTCTTCTTTTGTAAGTATTCTGTCATTGCAGGATCAAAATACTTTGCATAACCTTCATTGAGACTGTAAACCTTCCCTTTCTTCTTGATTTTAACATCCCTATCCACCAAAATAAATTCACCGAGACCCTACAGAAGAACAGGGGAGACCAGTTATTAGCAAGCACCAGAACACTTTGTTGACTTCCCGTAACAGTTGTCACACTAGAGATGGCAGAAATGCTAGCACAGCTTGGTCCTTTCAGCACCAGCCTTGTGTATAACTTCACAGTATTCAAACAGAGCAGAAAGCACAGAATCTGTGTTAAGTTCATGAAAACTTGTTACATTGGTAGCATAAACAAAAAGCAGTGTGCCTTCAATAGTTAGCATATCAAATGAACACCAGTCAACCCTGAAAGCAGATGGATTGTGAATCTTTGTGTCCACAAATCACAAGGTTACAAATGAAGAAGTTTTATGTATATATATATATGTATTGAACTCTTCTTGACCGTCTTCTCTAAATATTTTGAAGAGAATGTGGTCAGCTCCTCGCAGATGCTCCAACTCTGCAGTTGGAGTGCAACTTCCACCTTCCCCCCTCTGTCTCTAACCAGATCATTTCAGATCCCAGTTCTTCTTGCCTGGAGAAAGCTTATTTGTAAAGATTAGAAGGCATTTTTATAATAATGCACCCTTTTATTAAAAACAACTCATATTATTGCCTAAATCTTATGCTGGTTTCTCAAATGAATAGTCTCCTTCTCACATTCCTCCAGTAACATTTGTCAGGCTCCTGGTCTGAGCTTTGATTCGCAGCACAAGTCTGATTGTGTGGGTACAGTTCTGCTTTTGCAAATTGTTGGGTATGCAGCTTAGAGGACTTAATCATAAAACTAAATTGAACTCAGGAAGTCAGATATCACTCTGCATGAACTGTATCAACAAATGGTCCTTGCACCAGGCTAAATACTGAACGTGGTGGGGTTATTTGCAGGCAAGCAGCAAAAACAAGAAAATAGCAGGAATCCTTCAAGTGGAAGCAAAGACATTGTTTGGAGTAATTCTTTTTAAGTGTTCCTCTGTGCAAACCAGCAGACTGATTTGAATGAACAGAGTCTCAAATGCTGTTTAACTTATACTCTCACTCACTGAACAGAAAAAAAAAAAAAAAAAGAGGCAGTACAACCAACATACATGATTGAGTGCAAGTAAGATGGCAGTGGGATGCTACAGGACGAGGGTGAAAAGAGAATGGCATTGATTGCTTAGATTGCAGAGACAAGAAGTAACAAAAATGAGTACACATAAGCACGAAAAGCTCTAAAAGATAGTGGCAATGTTTTTAACACCACAACTGTACCGGATCAAGCATGAAGCAGTCCACTCCTTGCCCTGTGGAGAGGGCAACCAGCGTAGCACTGCCGTACAAGGCATAGCCTGCAGCAACAATATTACGTCCAGGCTGCAAAGCGTCTTTTTCAGAGGGTTCGTTATCTGTTTCCTATGGAAAAATTACCATTGTACTGAAGGTTACATTCTTAAGAGAAACAATAAACACAACACTTAAATAATAATTTGGGGCAAATTTACTTTCTGTGTCTTACCCAGGCCTTTGAAACAATCAAAATAGAGATTGTTCTCACTAGTTCAGGGAAATTTGGTACAAGCAAACATGCATGCTGGAACAGGACCTGGGGAGTTTGTCATTGCATACCAATCATGCAATCAGTATGATACCTGCCACAAAAATGATACCTTAGAATTGCTGTCTAGTGTATTAATTCAAGATCATCAGAAATATGAGACAGAACAGAGCTACTAATTTTCTGTAAATTTAAACATGAGCTATCATACTGACACCATTCTGAGGGAATAACTGTGAGGTGAACACGATAATAAACATTGCACAGCTTACAAACAAATTGTTTCCAGTAATACAGAATAAAAGGGCAGATGGTGTGACACGGTGGAACCAGGATTGTGCGTTGGTCTCTGCTGATGAAGAGATGGGTAACTGAAGTGATATAAGTGTTCACATACATATAATATAATAAATACATTTGTATATGTAATGGATGTACATGTGTAGGTCTGCATACATAACTGCACAGAACTTTCACATGGCATTTTACTTCAGGCTTTTAATCTGTCATCAGTTCCCAACTCTCGTATTTCCTTTCAGCACTGTGGTTATCACTGAACAAGAATAGCCCAAGCAGACCTGGTACAAACATTTCCAGCCAGCTCTGGGGGTGTGCCTCAGCCATAGCTTACGAGAGATTCGTGAGAGTATTTCCAAAGGCTGGCCCCAGCCTGCACTTCCTGGGACTACAAAATGGGTAGGGAATGTTTGATGTTGATGCATCTTTAAAAGTTTGGCATTTGTAGTGGAATTTCTGTGGATGTTTTGGTGCTGGTTCACTGGCAATTAAAATGAGAACCCCCTCAGACCCTTTCTCGAGGCCTTGGTTTAACACTTTTTTATTTCAAATTCATACAGTTTCTCAGTGGTTGCATGGACTTAATTAGACTGAGTAAGAGCTAAATAGAAATAGCAGGTCTAGCCTAAAATATCTGTTTAAAAAATAAAAATCAGTGGAGACTGTTCTGTGTGGGAAATAAAACATTTGATGAATATTGAGTAAATTCTTTAAAAAATCAAGAATGCCTTCCAGAGATATTTACAAAGAAAAACAACCCCCCACCCTAACAAATAGAAAAATCCTCTGCTCTGGCAAGAAGCTCTCAGGGTGCCCACCAGGGTCCCAGCAAGGTGGAAGGTAAAGGTAAGCTGGGGATCCTGTTCATCATAGGAAGCCACCATTTAGAGGAAAGCAGACACATGGGACACCAGAAGGTCTGCTTTCAAGACAGAGGAGGAGAGTAATTTCACATCAAAATGTTTTTATTTTCAGCTGAAAGATTTTGGCTGAAAGCATTTGTTACTTTAGTTTACAGAGCTTCTAGCTATATTTTGCTTACAACTTTTTTAAATATTATTTTGTCAAATTCTTCTGCGGAAAAAAATCCAGTTGCCAACCAGCTCTTCGTGGGAGCTGAAATATGACATGTACAAATATATCTGGTATGCAGTCCCTTAGAATTATTCTATGTCCAACTGCTTATTCAGAAAGGTTATAAGCACGTAATGAAGGAAGAGTAGTTAAAATGCCTGTTTGTTTATATCAGAGCTATGAATATTGACTATTTGCTGGTTTACTAGTTATTAATCCTCTGCTAAACAGTTTTCTAAAGAACCAACTATTATACATTCCATAGCATCTTCTCTTTCAAAATTATATCCCCATGGCACACGGATGTCACCATGAAAAGCAGTGGCTGTCTATAGTAGACTAATTGTTTGCAACATTAAATACAGAATTAAGCATACATTTACACAACTAGTTGCAAACATAGTATGCTTTTTCTAGCTTTTTGTATGCTCTCCGCATTAAGACAATTTAATTTTGTATAAATAAAGCAAAGAGATATGTTTTATCAAATATATTGTATATACAGTATATGTAGCTGCAGGTTACATATGAAGTTGATTTAAAATACATTTTCCTAAGGTGAGCTTTTCAGGCCTATGCATTTCACTTACATGCATTTTCTGTATTTATATGTCTGAAAAAACATATATCTGTTGACTTTTCTGGAAAAACAGAATTCCTCCCTTGGGAGATGGACAGTTGAGCAGAATTCACTTGTTTTTCCATCCTCATTCGCAACTGTGTTTCCAAGAGCCAGCTTCCAAAAGGAAGGAAAAAGTTCAGTCTCAAACAAACATTTCGCAGAGCTTGTTGGAATGTTAAAAAGCTGGTGATCAGCTGGTATTTCATTGTTTACATTGCAGGATTTTTGTCCTGCCAAGTACCATGTACTATGGAACAAACCAGGGATTTAAGCTGACTCTGTTAGCTGCTGAATATTTTCACTTCTTTCTGGTGCACAGATGGATTTCCTCTCTATTATATTTTGACTGTGAGATGGAGGTAGTGAAATTTCTTTAGAAGTCTTTATGCAAATGACTGAAATAAACATTGTTTTTCAAAAAGAGGGATGGCAGGAAAGCTCTCACAAGTTCTGACACAGCCACTTTAGCTCTTTGTTGTCATCAAACAGACGAAACACGATCCACAGAGTCTGGCTATAGGGGCACCCGCAGGTGATATCTGAGCCTGATATGTTTAACATGTAAGATCTGCCACATAACATGATTTGCCCACATCAGCACTGGGAGAAGCTCTGGAAAGTCTTGGTTTCCAGGTCTCTATTCATAATTTATACCATGTGTTTTACGAATATCCATTATTTTTGCCCTAAATCTTTACACCTTTTCCATGGTGGGCAACACAAAAGGGGGGAGGGGGGCGGTGAGTGGAGTATTGTCCTCATGACAATGGAGGAGGGGGTGAAGAAAATCCATCAGGTGCACAGAGCAATGTTACAAATTAAAAACAGAATTCAACAAAGCTGCAGAGTTTGATAGCATGTATGTTGACAGAAAATTGAGAGTTGCTGAGTCAGCACAGTGGCATGGAAAAATTAAGAAGAATCCAGGGGAAAAAAAATGGTTATTATCACCACATCCTGACACTCCACCAGCTAAGAGCACCTCACTGCCAGTGACTGTGAAGGTCCTGTCCCTCACCCTGGCTTCTGCTGTTTCAGCCCCTCAGCCACATTTTTCTGATTATTTTGGTCTTTTTAACAATACCACACATGCTTCAGAAAGTAAAAGCCAGGTGGAAAATGAAATAAACCTAAGATGGAATTTATTTCTTGGTGTGTTTTCTGGTGTTTTTTTTTTTTTTTTTTCCCAAGAAACAGAAGTATTGATTTTTTGGCAGGAGGTGGTAGTACCTCGGCTGTGATGGTGGCCCTGGATCAGGAGCAGCAACAGACAACTATTTTCAGGTTTGAAATGTATTGGCCAAGTCTGGCCTATGTAGAAAAGTATTGATTATCCTCAAGCTAATATTTCAGTTCTGCAGGGTGTGCCTTTAGAAATGGAGTTAAGATACTGACACGGTGGGGAAATCAGTTGTGCAGTCATCTGAGAACTGGAAGGTACCAAATATCAGGCAGGTGCTAAGGATCATCCATTGGAATTAGAATTGTTCCAACTTTTCCAAAACAATGTTCATGTACTTTAGATGGTTTGAAATAAACTTACATTTTCTTTCTTAAATGATTCTCATTCACTGAGATAAACATCTCACTTTTATTCCTTTCACACCATCCTACAGTAACAATTAATAAAGCCCTTATTATTATTTATCTAAAATTATTATTATTTATTATTTTAAAGGGCTTGAAGTCAATAGTGTTTGAAGTTAACAATGTTGCTATGAAATTGGCTTGTCTGAGAGGAAGGCACATTAACTACCATCTATATTAGAATTAACATTTTAATGTCATGAATTATCCAAGTGAAAGTCTGTGAATGCAACACTGTTTCTAACTTTCAAGGGGAAATTGATAAGTTGTTCTTGTAATTGAAGAACTGTGCTTCATCTTAGGAGCAGTGTTTTTATTTAGATATGAAGAATTTGTACTAAGGAACATAATTTTCTCCTTCTGAAGTGCTGAAGTGTATCCACCCACATGAAAAACAGGAATTTAGAAACAATATTTACAACAAATATATTAATACATAATAGAACAACAACGGCTATGGAAAGATCAGAAAATGAATTGAAAACTTGAGTGTTTGGAAAGGACTCAAGTTCGCTGGGAAATGTTTCTATTCTGGCGCAGAATCCTAGGGAAGGCTGGACAGTCCACAGTTGTTACACGTCTTAACTGGAGAGCTAAAGATTATAGAGAAATCTGATCTGTATTTCAACCTGCTATGCTACATGAATCACACTGAGCACTTGCCTTTATGCAGTAAACACACTTCTAAACAGAAAGCTAGCGTTTAGTGTTTGTGACACTGTGCCTACTGTCTCTAATAATAGTGGACAACATAGCTATTGCCTATGTTAAAAGTAGGGAGGTGCTGTAGTATTTTTGCCTGTCTTTACAGGGATAAATCGAAATAAAGGCTGAGGGTCCCTTTGCCTACCGTAAGACCATGCGGCATGGATTGCCTCCATACAGCTAAGCTCTCTTCCCTGCAAAAATTAGGATGTTAGATGTAGTGGAAGTAGTCCCTCAAGCCACACACAGGTGTTGGTTCAGAAAGTGCTGTTTGACCTGGGCTGAATCCATGGGCGGGGGACTAACCACGGACACTGTGGACAGCCACATGCCAGCACTTCACTTGTGCTGTGACCCTGTTCAGACTGCACCATGACTATTTGGTTTACCAGTACATGCATATGCTCAACAGTGATGATTAAAGTTTTGTCTATGAAAAATATAAAAGATAAGGATGGGCTGGAAAATGATGAGTTAAAAGATGAGGGAGGACCTTAAAAGCATATCTTCATATGTTTGAAGTGTAGTGTCTGAGTCTGCAAGTATTTCTTTGCAGTCATGAGAACTGTAAATGTTGTTTCAAAATAATGATGGCTGAGGGTCTCCCACAGTCATATGACCATGAGCTCAGACTTTAGGAAAAACACCAACTGCTGGGAGATTATCAACAAAATCATAAGACTTGGCATGACTCTAGCTATTAACGTTTGTTAATTGACTGCACAGTTGCTGCTCTGTGCACCCCCATGGAAGCAGACCTGCTGGCCAGGCCCCGGTGGTTGTAGGTGACTGCTTCCTCCAGCCTCAGCTGGCCTCCATCGTTAGCACGTGTACAAACCCCCGTTGGCAACAGGCACAGAAAGTCGCACCAGGAGGCCACCACGCTGCTAGTTGTGACAGGGTCTGGTCAGTGTCTGGGAAGACAAACACTGGCTCGTAGACACCCCGACACCCCTCACCTCTCCCGTGGTGAGGAAAACCTCACTGAAGTAGCTAACCAGCTGCCTGACGGTGGGAGGGTTTTATTTACATGCCTGTGGGTCTGGAGAAAGGAAGTGATGACACCTAGCAAGGGCTGAGTTCCCGCTGCCTGGGAGTTCAGGAAGCTCTTTAGCACAGGTGAATCTCAAGTGTTACTGCTTCTGATCTTTCTAAGCCTTTGTTGAGCCCAAAGACACTTACAGGACCTAGGGAAGAAACTAAGCGAGCTGATATACCCACGCCATTTTGCTTTTGCCAAGTGAACTTTGCCGTGTGTGCTTTGTCTGTCCTCTTACCTTTTTGTAGATCGCAAATATTGTTCCTATTGGTGCCAAGCAGTCTATATTGGATGAGCCATCAAGGGGATCGAAGCACACCACATATTTACCCTAAAACAGAAGTGGCAAGGGAAACATTAAACAGTATGTTGACTTGCGCTACTATTTCCCTTTACTCGGTGAGCGCCATGTTTTCATGACTGTGTGTAGCCCTCCAAGCGCACGTGATGCAGCTCGTCAGAGAAAGCCGCACTGCTGACCTAGCTGCCAGGAAGATGGGAGAGGGCGCGTTTCTGCTCAGACAGCGCAAACTTCGGCACAAAATGTCAGGAAGGAGAAGTTCTCTGCTTCCAAGCAGTGTGAGAAATTTGAAAGCAAAGGAGTCAGCCATTCTGGAAGCCAGCATCTTGCTAGAGTAAATGTGTTTTGTTTTGTTGCACTCAGAACCGAAGGACTTGCTGATAATGTGAGGTTTGAGGGCAGAAGAAAAACATGTTGGGGAACGGGTAGGTTACATCACTGCGATAGGATCCCCTCCTGGGGGAACCCTGATGAAGCAGTCAGGTGTTTCCTCTGGCCGTGTAATGCAAAACCCAGTTCTGCCAGCCTCTCAGCTCATTTTATCTTGCCTAAATATTAATGTAATCCAAAACTGTTACCCCAGTGGCCAGGGAGTGTAATAGTACACTTACGTCTGGGAGCTGGGGGTGTGTTAACAAGCTCCGAAATAATTATTCCACCCCTTCACCAAGCTTTAATAATAATTTTGCCCTCCACAGCTCCTTTAGCTGTTGAAATCACGCCATCCACCACAGTTATTAATCAAAACAATGCAGTAATGGTGCAAATTTTCTGAACTCCCCCAGGAAGTGTCGTTTCTGGGGCCAGCCCGCGTTTCGTGCTTGAAACACGAGTGCCACCTGCTGCTGCCTGAGCCGACAACCCCCCGGAGGCAGGAGCTGCACCGACCCGCTTGTCTTTCGGGGTGATGAGCGCCTCCTTGTTCTCCTCCGACACCAGGACGCAGGTGCTGTAGGAGGACTGGAGCATGTTGATCACCAGGGAGTTGGATAACACATCCAGCTTCTTCACCTCATCACCGGTCACGTTCACAGTGCCTGCTATGCCAAACCTAGAGGAAAGGAAAAAAAAATAATCAAGAAACCGGGAGCATTGAGGGGAGATTTTAGAAAAATACATCAGGTTGGTCCTTCCTCTCGTCCTCCCACACCTCTAACCCTTGGATTAAATCGTTGGGGTGCATTAGGAGGTGTTCGCTGCTGCTAGGAAATAAAACCGTGCACGAGCAAGAGAAAAAGCAGTGGCATCATTTTGGAGCTCCACCAGGGTCCTTTTGCTCCTGCCTGGATGTTCTCCAAGCCTCCTCCCAGGAGCAGCACCCACAGCCCAGCTGGCAGGTCCCAGGCTTCCCCAGCAGCCCCACGAGGTGGCCAGCAGTGGCTTTGAGGAAGGAGAAGGGACGGTCACCATTCGTGTTACCTTCTGCCACTGGAATAGCTCATAGGGCTGCTCAGAGCTCCGTGAGGGGCCTACGTCCCCTCAGTCCCCAGCCACCCCAAAATCAGAAGCTTTAAAGGCAACCCTGATAATTCCACAGGCTAAACTGCATCTTTGGATTTTATTCAGTTTATTTCATTCGGTGAGCCTCAGCTGGCTTAGGATGATGCTTCTATTCTGTATCCTGAATTTAGCAGCTTACTACTTATGTACATAATAATATAATAATATATTATATCATTATTATATAGTACAGAATAATATATATGCCTGAAATTTCCAGTTGAGGAAGAACAATTTTGACCTGATGTGTGTCGTTAGGGCATCTCAGAAGTATAAGCAATTGCACAGGGCATATATACAGCATATTTATTCCTTACGAAAAATAAGAAAGGAGGGAAAAGGGGACAATTAATTAATCCCTGTACTGTTGGTCAGCAGCAGGACTTACTTGTGGGGGACAGGTCTTTTCTCTCATTCAAAGCTAAAATCTGCCTGAGCTTTTCAGACATATTGAGTTTCTCAGGTATTTGTATTTTGGAGTGCCGAGTTTAAGATACTGGAAAGGAATGTGATTTTCAGGGCATGCTAAGCATCTGTTCTCCAGACAGTGTGTTTCTAGGCAGGCTCCCAACCCAGATTTATGTCTTTTTAAAGTCCTTCTTCACCTTTGAATGGCAAATTAGTTAAAAGTTCATGCTGAGCTATTTAATGTCAAAGAAGTTACTTCACATTCTCCTATTTGGAGAAACCAGAAAAATCAGAGCTCTCCAGCTGCATTTTTCAGTTTAATGATAAGGTCCCAGCTCTAGCTCATGGGAAGAAGGCACAAATGGAGGTGGTTGCAAGCCAGTCAACATGGCTGAAAGCTTGCCACAGGAATTTCCAAAATTTCTTGGTTAACAGCAGCAATTTAAATGGTTCAGGTTACTCATTTTTGTTTGGATATTTTAGATATTTCTTGGTCATTGTCTGAAGATTTTTGAAATTATACTTCAAAGTATATTGAAGTATATTGAAAGATAAAAATTAGATAAAAGCAATGTTTCCTGTAAGCTGGGGAGACAACACATCTCAACTTTACCTAATAGCTGCAGAGACAATGTGCAGCTTAGCAGTTAGGGCACAGGAGCATGAGGCTGCTGCTATCTTTGAGTATGTCTCTCTACAAATCAGAGTCCACACCTGTGAAGTGAGGATGGTAGTACTGAGACATGGAATTAGTGATTGGCAAAGATCATTGAGGACTTTGACCAAATAGGCAGCAGAAGTACAAAACAAATAAACAAAACAACAAAAAAAAACATAAATACATAATTTTATTAGGACTTTCCAGCTCCCTGGGCAGCTTCCGATAGATCACCATTAAAAGGCTGACACTGATTTTTTTATCTGACTGTGTGAAGAATAACTCAAGTCATTCCAGGTTTTGCTAAGGCAAATCATTACTTTCTAAACCACTACATGCCAAACTATTTCATTTGTTTTTCATATAAGACCTTTTAAGACTCCCCTTCTGTAACCCTGATACCACTTGAGGAGGGAGGAGAAAATGTACCCATGCATGACAGCATATGCCATTTCTTGCAGGGCTGTTTGCTTTAGAGCATTATTTATACTGCAGTCAGGCAGAACATCAGCTTCCCAAGGCAAGCCAAGCCCTGGTTTGCACCACTCAGCACCGTGCTTGGCTGTTAGCAGAAAATATCGTGGTGCGTTGTTCCGCAAATTCACAGTGAAATTAAAAATACATCAGCATCAACATTTACAAGGTATAATGAGGTGAATGGTGCACTGAAGTCCTGACTCGTGTTTTAACAGGAAAATATTGCAGATCAGCAGCTAGTCTAAGCTTCTATCTAGCGCCCGATATTAAAATGCTCCAGAGAGATCTCTGCTTCCCACTCCTGACAACCCATGCCCAGGCCTCCTCCTGCCTGCAACCACACCCAGTGCAGTTATGCATCCCTACCCTCTTCCCAGCCTTGCAATGCAAGCAGGTGCCTCTCCACCTCCTCTTCCTCCCCATATGTCTCAGTAGGACTCACATGTGGGCAAGGCCCGCCTTTCTGACTGCGGAGGAAATGGCCTTTATGGCAGTCAGCATGGAGTTGAGCAGCTGTGTCAGCTCCCCGGTGGCTCCTTTGACTCGTCGTCCCTTTTCCATGACGAACCGCGTGAGTGTCAGCATGTCTGTTTCGAAGGGGGTTTTGTCGGACATTTTTGCTGGGTACCAGCGTTCCTATCTTCTCGGCTGGACTGGGCGCTTTCTCGCTGTGTTGAGATGCCAGGCAGCTGTTTTATTTTGAGGGGAAGCTGCTGGCTGCACTGCCAGTCGGAGTTTATTAAAATGTTTCCAGGACCATGTGATGGGGTGCTCAGAATAGCTGCTTGCGGGCTGGCTCCGCAGCTCCTCCAGGATGCAGGAAGGGAGCCTGGGATGGGGAGCACAGCTGAGCAGCCACCACTCCGCTGCCCTCCCCACATCCACAGTTCCTGGTGCCCAGAGCTAACAACACAGCCTAATGGTGCATTAGGCTGCTTTTAATGCAAAGCTCTTGCTAGCCATGTGGCTGAAAACTGCTCTCCCTCATCTGCCACTCAGCAGCAGGCTTGCCGCCGCAAAGCAGGACAAGTGATGCACAGTTTGCAAGGTGCCAGAAGCAGAAGGTTGCCAACTGGGTGGCTGTGCTGGCCGGTGAGGTCCCTCCCGTGTCGCCTCGTCCCCTGCCTGGCCATTGCCTCCTGGCCCCTCCGTAGGGGACGGAGTGGGGATGAGGGTGTGTGGCACTTCTCGGGGGGTTCGGCTGGAGGTGCAGGATGCTTTCCAGCAGGTCATGACTGCTCTGAGCTGAGCTGCTCTGCGTATGAAGTGAGAAGACTATTTAACCATCTAATACAATGGTGTGGAAGTTAATGCACGTATGCGGGAAATCGCTCAGCCAAGGCTAGGCCTTGTCTACACCGAGATTTTTTTCATGATAAACTACAGAATGAGTGCATGGAGCATCTAGGCATGCATCTATTAAAGATGCTTTATATTGCTGCTGCAATCCCATTTTAATGACTTAATTCCCAGTCTGGGCTTCTTGTAATATTATACTGTTTGCATAAAAAAGTACTGGGTGAGCCACAGCTTGATTTCTTACTAAGTAATTAACCCTTCAATAATCTACAAATGAAGCTTATCTGATTTTAGCATGTCTATGCCATAACTCACAAAATGAAATTTTAAGTCCACATTGTTATAGTAGTGCACCATGTACAAAAAACACTGTACAGGAAACATTTGCTGTTTCAGGAAGCGCTTCCTCACTGTGCAGGTGACGGAGCACTGGCACAGGCTGCCCAGAGGCGTGGTGGAGTCTCCTCCTTGGAGATCTGCAAAAGCCGCATGGACATGGCCCTGGGCAGCCTGCTCTGGGTGGCCCTGCTCGAGCAGGGGTTGGACCAGGTGACCTCCAGAGCTCCCTGCCAACCTCAGCCATCCTGTGATTCTCTGATTCTATGTAAACATAGGTATGTCCCAGTTTGCAATTATGCTACAAATAATTCTGCCATCATTTTTTTACAAGCTATATCTGAGATCACATGGCACTAACATGAAGGCAGATAGAAATACCAGTGAAGTAACTACATGCTATCATCTAGAACATTGAAATTACAGATTTAAATTGCAGCACTATCTTCCCACTCAGGGGAGGCAATAAGAAAATCATATGTTGTAGTCTTCATTCTACTCATTAGCAGCACTTTCTTACTTTTGAGATGAAGATCTGGAAAGCCCACAAACAAAATGAGAAAATCTGGAGTTAAAGCAGAAGAGTTTCAGTGAGTTTCGTTGTTATTATTCACTGAACCCAAATTACTGAGCTAATATCATGCCAGAGAGAAAGAAAATTAAATTCAGCAACAAAACAGAACAAAGAGTTCTGATGTCCCTTTGCATTCCTTTTTTAACCTTCATCATTTCTCTGGATTTTCCTAAAAGTCTCTCTTCCCTTCTGTATGATATGTTACTTGGAGGTTTGTAAAGGGATTTGAATGCAAAGGTTTTCTACTTTGAGATCAGACTCAAGCAAAAGTGTCAGGGACTGACAGCACTGAACACTAGCAAGAAGCAGAAGGACACAGTTCAGTGCTGCTCACATCCTGTATGCTTAGCTTTCAGGGTGTTTTTCAACTCTCAGTGTAAGGAGAAAGAGGACTGGTGAGCAGAGTTCCTCAGGTGGAGTAACAGGCAGATTTCCCACTCCATACTCAAAGGCAGGGGTAGAAAAAGAAAATGATCTGTAATATTTCTTCTTCTCTTTCCTGTGTTCTAGTTAAAAGTCTATGATGCCTTTCGTATCACAGGACCAATATTCCAGAGCACTTTTTGCCATGATAGGAGCCTTTCTTTCTTTCAAGAGACTTTGCACAAAACCAAAATATAACATATTTAGGGAGCTGTGAGATAGCTCATGGTGAAGCTATTAATAAAAGAAGGGAACAAGATCCACTTTACACAAGCAAACATATCTACTGGCTTAAAATACAGTCATTATATTCTGCATGTTATTTCATCATCATAACAGTTCTCAGCCTGAATAGTACTGAAATGATTTTCATAGAATCATAGAATCATAGAATCATAGAATCATAGAAT
>VXAA01000327.1:125959-138957 GCA_013399115.1 Anseranas semipalmata | reverse complement strand
GTACTGGAAGGCCGCAATGAGGTCTCCCCGGAGCCTTCTCTTCTCCAAGCTAAACAAGCCCAGTTCCCTCAACCTTTCTTCATAGGAGAGGTGTTCCAGCCCTCTGATCATCTTAGTGGCCCTCCTCTGGACCCGTTCCAAGAGCTCCAATTTTAATTTAAAATCTCTCTTCTGTGTAGCTAGGATACCATTGGGATACCAATCAACTTAGCAAATAAAAACTGGGGGGATAGAAGGGGGAGTGCATGTACTATGGCTTCTAACATTTGTCAAAAACATCACGTGCAGACTTTCTTTACTATTGATTCCAAGTGATCTTTTACACTGGTCAAAATGACAAAGTTCAGAACCACTTCTAACAGAAAGCTTGTTTTGGAGTTAGTGGTTCAAAGGGTGTTCTCAGAACTAATTAGGCCATCATTTATTTTCTCTCTCTCTCTCTCTCTCTCTCTCTTTTCTTTCTCTCTCTCTCTTTTTCTTTTTTTCTTTTTCTTTTTCTTTTTCTTTTTCTTTTTCTTTTTCTTTTTCTTTTTCTTTTTNATCCTTCCTTCCTTCCTTCCTTCCTTCCTTCCTTCCTTCCTTCCTTCCTTCCTTCCTTCCTTCCTTCCTTCCCTGAAAAGTCCCCAGATGCTTTCTACAGATAGTGGACAGTTTTTCGTACATATAAAGCACAATACCTTAAGCTACTGCTCAAATCACACTCCTTCAGTAAGAAATGATCTCTTGAAAGTGTGTAAAGAACACAGACTCTACAGACAGGCTTTCCAGAAATATTGCTGCCAACAGTGGAGGAAGAACAGAAATAAGTGTATAAGACTCAGTTAAAGGCTAAAGACTGGGCAGCAGGAAATCTTTACCCTATCTGATCTCGGTCAAGATAAACATTTGATAAATACTGTGGAGGTTTCACTGAATGATAAAACCCCTACTATTACAGTCTATGAATTATTATTATTTAATAGGTGGGAGGGAGAGAAATACGCTTGTTTTAAAAATGTGTGATGACTATAAGCCCCGGTGCCAGTCAATAAAATGAGTTGGGATAGGATAGAAAGGATACCAAAAAAAGGCACCTTGATTTGACAGATCTGCAGGAGATTTCTTATCTAATACGATGATTACACAAGAGCTCTCAAGGCTGATTCACACTGCCATCAGCGTATAGGCTAGCCCTGTGCCGTAAAGGTGACACCTCTTCTAACCGCTTCTAAATGTTAGTCACTTGGATGGTGCTGGCTGAAATTAGAGCTGGTGACCTTTCACCAAATGCCACAGTTCAGCCTCTGAGCGGGGCAGGAGGTAGCACGTGAGCTGAAGATGGACACTGTGTCAAGGCGAACCTTTCTGCCCAACTTTGATACAGCTGGCTAGCTAGGGAAAAGAACTACAAGGTGAGTTGATGGAGGGGTTCTCCATGTACGTGGCTGTGTGGAGAGCCCTTTCAAACATAGGTGCACGTATTACAGATAGAAAGAAAAAAACAACTCCTAACATGAAAAGCACTACCTATGAAATATCAATCCACAGGCAAAACCAAAACACTGGAAACTGACCCAGCAAACACAGGCAGTATTGCCTTTCTTTCTATAACCTTTCCCTGCTGCCAGTATGTTGTCTTAAAAATAGATGTATGCAGCCCAAGGATTCCTGAAGAGGCTGAGGGCAGAGTACAGCTGAGGAATTACTATAGCTAGATTAGTGTCTGCTGTTAGATACTGTCTGTTAAGTTGGGACAACAGACTGATGATGCACTGCAGTCCGAACTGGGATATGGAAAGCCAGAAAAAAACTGGAAGGGCTTCTGACTTTCCTTTAATTAGTGTATTAAATAAAAAAGTGTCCAACTATGGCTCTGAGGACAGATCGAATTAAAAACTTAAGGATCTAAAGAGGCTGTGCACTGCAAAAACAGTCACACGCTTTGGTCTACGGGTAGCATCCAGAACTTCAAAGGGGTTTCAAGTCCTTCCTAGCACCATGCCTGCTATGGCCGATACGGTGAGCTTGGAGCCTCTTAAAGTGCTACCGGGTATGTGCTAGAGCCAGCAGATGGGGACAGGGCCACATGGCTCCCCTGGGAAGTGTCTCAGCATGGGGGGTGGGCACCTCCAGATGCTCCCAGCACCTTCACTCATCATCAAAAATGGACAGAGATTTGCTCTTCCTTTTGAAATCACATTGAGAAAACAAAACAGATGCAAGGACTGTGTGTTTGCATTTTTTTTTTCCTTTTACAAAAGTGAGAGCGTGGCCATACCCCAGTGGCTGATGTCTCACCTGACCAGGCAGAGGGAGCAGCACTGGTCCTAGCACAAGCAAGAGAAGCCTGTGAAGAAAAGCCCAGGGAGCAGGAGCCCCCCTGCCAGGCTGCTGTCCCAGCTGTCCCACTCGTCTGGCCCATGGATCCGGAGTCCTCTCCCATGTGATGGCCTGCTCACTTTCCAGGTCACAGCTTGGCCTACGGAGGAGCTGGGTGCTGTGCAGGGCCCGACACAGGCCTTCATGACTCTAGAAGCTGAAGCATGAGCAGAGCGAGAGCTGGGCGGAGATATTCCGGGTTGTCCAGACCCTATAAGCCTCTGCAGGCCTGGACTGATCCAGAAAGCTTGTGAACCATGGCCATACACTGTACCCAGGCAGGTGGACAGCCCATTTAGCTCCCAAGCACTGCTGTTGTGTTCCCAGCGGCATGCTCTGAATCAGCACATTAAATGTCAGTGTTCTTCCTTTCTGGGAATCTTTGCAGCTTAATTCTGCTTGTGCAGCCCAATCCTTCTCTGTGGTAATGCATGCTCTCAAAGTAACAAAAAGAACACCTGGTGAGGGATGCTAGCCACACAAAGGTTCGTTTTCTCACCAAGCAAGCAGATTAATTTCTGGCAAAGATGCTCATGCTATCACAGCAGAATGGCACCAAGCTGCTTCCACATGCTCTTTCTGCAATTCTAAAAATTCCCTCTCCAAACTGTCACATTTTCCATCCTTGTGTAACTGGCTCTGATAGAGTGCCAACTGGCAATATTAACCGAATGTGTCAGAATTAACATACACTAACGTACATATTACACAAATGTTAACTCTTGATCAGGATAAGCCCAGACTGAAGTACTGTGAGAAACTTTTGGGGCCCAGAAACAATGTGCAAAGGTGTCCAAGTTAGCCTTTGTATTTATTATCAAAGTGCTACAGACTGGCCGAGGAAAGGTCACTCAGTGTAAGAGGCCGCTGAGTCTTCCCCTCAAGATTTTTAGAAGAGGACAGAAAGAGATATTCTGGTGACAGTCGGTAGTTTGTTTGAGAAAGTTAGGCCTTCCGCTAGTTACTGAATGCAGCACAATATTTTCTTGTTGCACAGTGGCTTTTGTGTAATTACGAATGATAAATGAAAAAGAAAATATATTTTCCCCTTGCTTTTCTCTTAAAGCTCCCTTTAATGCAATCTTTTAATGCCTTTCATTGTACAGTACAATTGCACAAGATTTCACTTTAAAAAAATCTTATGAAAATGTGGCTTATTTGCTCTCTTGCTACAGAGGTCTCACTGTTCAGTCTTGCAGTACTGCAGTGCGCTCTTTGGTTCAGCTGTAGGGCATTTCTTCACGTCTGCACAGTGACTGCAGGAAGCCTTCTTTACTTAGGTGAATGCTTTTTGACAATCTCAAGGTACTCCTTCACATCATCGGGAGATCCCAAGACAACAGGCACTCTTTGGTGGATATCCTCAGGCACTACATCCAGAACTGCTTGATGCCCTGTTGTTGCTATTCCTCCAGCCTTCTCAATAACAAAAGCCATAGGATTGCATTCATAGAGCAGTCTCAGCTGTAAGATAAAAATCAAAATAGCAATGGTCAGTCTAGGCAATAGTGACAATCATGAAATTTAACTATATTTGGCATTTGATTTAAAACCAATCAACACTCCATGTACTCCACATGTAATATAAACTTGACTCCAGAATTAAATTGTATGGACTGTTCTTCTAAATAAAAGAGTGAATGCTGGATTTACCCAACTCAAGCACTTTATCCATAGCTCACGTTTGCATTGTGCACTTTACACAGAGATAAAACTTATATGTAAGACACAACCTTTAACTAGGCAGCAGATCATGCAGGCTTGTGTGAAAGAAAAGAAAAACACTGGCCCTCAGTGTGCCATTAGGCTTCTGTAATAAGTAACCGCATCTTATCTGCAATCTGAAGCAATAATTTACGGACTATTACAAAACAGATGAAAGGTCTTTGCTGAATAAACAGTCGCCTTGTCAGCCTGTGAGGGTGTGCTTTTCCATAAGGGACTGTCTGTGTCCTGTAGAGGCAGCCAGGCACAGTTCCTCCATATGAGACAGTGTCAACAAATACAAGAAGCACATGTTTCTCTGTTTAGAAGAGCTTCTCTTAAGGAGCACGCTACACGTAGGCTTCTGATAGGAATCTCTGTGTAGTGTGGGACATTTGTTTTGCTTTGTAGTTTTTCACTTGGTTGGGGATGGCATGGTTTGAGCTGAGATGATATGGAGAAGCCTGCCTAAACAGCATATCCCCTGGTATGTTCCTGCTTATGTTTCATAATGTGAATGTGTTTGGGTATACAGAGAAATCAGTACTGTTGACACAGGTTAGCAGCAGCCCTATATAGGTATGTTTTATACAACCAGTTGCTGTCATTTGTGACACTGTGCAAAGGGTGGCCGTACCTGCACACCAGAGATGCAAGTTACCAAGTTACAGGAATTACATTCTGGAATCAAAATACCGATCCATGACAGTAAAATATCTATGTAATGTAGCATCTTCTGTAATTGGCCTTATGCAGGCTTACCTTTCCTTTAGGACTTTTGGAGTTGGCAGGATACAGAAAGATTCCTCCATACACCAGCGTGCGATGCACATCAGCCACCATAGATCCTATATACCTCCCACCATATGGTGAACTGCCGTCCTACAGAAAGACATTTAAATAAATGTAACTTTTGAGCACATCAGGTTAGTCTTTTTTCCTTCCCCTCTCTTAGTGGTCCTAACACCTAACACCTCCATATTGCAATTGATAGTATTCCAAGGAGCTTTGGAGAAAAATCCAGTCTCCTCCTCATTTTCTAATTGGGAAAATCCAAGGAAAAGGTAAGACAGAAGATTTCAGGACAGATGAGTGGTGGTGCCAACAACAGAAAATGCTTCCCAGGTCTCCATCAGTGCTGTAACCCTTAGAAAATACTGCATTTCTAGTAGCAAAAAGATCAAGTGGTGGGAACTGATATCGGACCTTTTTCTATCATAGTGGAAAAAAAAATTAAAAAAAAGCGATTTTAGTACTTCTTTTACCAATTTTCTCCAGATTTTACAACACTTCAGGAAACAAAAAGTAATAGTTGACTACTAAAATTAGTTCCACAATATAGTGCAGATAGTACATTTTAGTATCTTAATAAACAGCACCTTAATCCTGGCAAGATGCCAGGAGAAAATGCCAGTCTGCATTCAAAGCAAGATCAGGAAGTCAAAATCGGCCATCAACACTTAGCAATAGTGAATGTTTGCACTTTGTTATCCACGTAATAACTGCAGTGATGACAGAAGGAAGGCATGAGAATGGACATGATTTTTAGGGGCATTCTTGAGAGCTTCAGGCCTCCTGATACCAGGAAACTGCATGACCACTAACCAGACCTTGAAACTACATGAGGTTTTCAAGTGAGAGGCCCCTGTGGCCACAGCTTGTGTTATCACTGGGCACATCGCCCACCCCTGCTCAGCCTCTCCATCTAATCAGATGCTGCAGCGAGGCAGCAGCAATCTAACACCTGTAGAAAACATTTTTTCAACACCAGATGAGACTTCCTCTCTTCTTCACCACCAGACGTCCAGTTTTGCCTCCAGCTAGGAAGGAAGCCTTAAAAAAAATAATAAAAAAGAAGAAGAAGAAGAAAGAAAGAAAGATAGATAAAAAAAGAAAAAAGGGGGTGGGGTGGAGTGCAATACTGAAGGATGGTGAAATACCTGGTCACATCAACTGCTGCTCTAACTAGCAGTTCTACATACATGCAGATGTATTTTAAATAGATAAAGAAAAGCAGCTCAGAACAGTACTTCATACATGAGACAATGATTGATTGTAAAGTAGGAAATTAGAAGTGTAACTTGTCATCAGAAAGTTTCTCTGAAACTGGATCTTTTACCTCAGGGAATTTCTTCTTCTTGAGATACTCTGTGACTGCAGGATCAAAGTATTTAGCATAGCCCTCATTGAGACTGTAGATATTTCCCTTCTTTTTGATTTTCACATCCCTTTCGACCAAAATGAATTCTCCAATTGCCTAACAATAAGAAAGAAAATCAGTTTGTTAACATTAGTTGCTCATTCATTCACAAAGTGAAAGACAATCATACATGCAATTTAGGAAAAATTTTCTAAAGCAATCATTTTCTTTAATGATTCAGTACTTATGAAAAAGCATTATTTGCAGTTCAGATGCAAAGTGTTTTGTTTATCCACAAAACACAGAGCTGGAAGCCTGGGGTCATGCAAGCTTCTTCATAGTACCATTCCCAGCTCTCTTGCATTTTTCTGCGCCAAAAAAAAATGCTGTTGCCTATACATTTATTTAGCTCTCTACTCTTTTGCTAGACTTACAGTAAAAGTGCAGCTCTGAGGAGTTCAGAAACTGAGAGTGCCAGCTGAAGCAACGTGCAAATATCTTCAAATAGCTGTAGACATTAATAAATTCCAGTTTGCCTTA
The DNA here is from genome assembly GCA_013399115.1 of Anseranas semipalmata. NCBI lineage: Eukaryota > Metazoa > Chordata > Aves > Anseriformes > Anseranatidae > Anseranas > Anseranas semipalmata. Next base: position 132,215 of record VXAA01000327.1, on the reverse strand, counting down.
GCTTGGGCTAAACAGAAGCCTGGAGTGAAGAGAACTAATCTCTGTAACCAAGGGCTGGCTGTTTAGTTTTCACTGATGTAAATTTCCATGTTAGTGCTAAAAGCAAACAAGGTAGCATGCACACATGCCCAAAGCTAAATCTCCTATCTGATTATAGAAAAAAATACATGCAGCTACTTAAGCTGTTACTTAACAGGAAGCACCACATTATATTTCCTGCTGCTTGAGCACTGCAGGTTCTAAAAATTTAATACAGGCAGGTAGTACATGCTGATTAACTGATGACACTAAGATGGGTCACTATAGCAAACCACTTTCTGCTGTGGTAAATATGCCTTTGATTTTAAAACTCCTATGGTCAATGCATTCTAGAACGTCTAGCACATCCACACACGTCACTTACTCTTTTTCTCATCATGGCGAGGTCTGAAAACATAAAAGAAGTTTAAATATTTCTGCTTTTCCAGTTTACTAAGGTCCTAGCATCAAGGAAAAGACAGAAAAATCTACAGCAGTGTTCTGCATGGCTGAAAACAGCTTATTTTAAATATGACGTTATCTGAGACATGCCACATATTTGCCTCACTGCCTTGACCGTCTTCCTGTTGTTGAATCACCCACCTCAGCAGGCAGACAGAACACAAAAATCTCTTGACGTTATTTTTGACAGTTTAGTGAATATTCTTCTTCATTTCTCCATGTCAGCTTTAATTTGAAAATTGCTCCTTTATTTGATTTTTTGATGGACATATGGTTCCCTAACAAACAAACAAACAGAAGACTGCCTCACCGGATCAAGCATAAAACAGTTGACACCTCCGGCAGAAGTGGCTAGTACCAGCATTGTGGCACTCCCATAGAGAGCATAACCAGCAGCCACAAGATTACGCCCTGGTTGTAAAGCATCTTTCCCAGAAGGTTCCTCGGGAGACACCTAGAATAAGAAGGAGCATAGCAAACTTTACTTCATTCTTCTAGCTGGTATATAACCAGATTTTCTGAGATAGGGATGGTCTTCATATTCATGCAACAGGTGGCACAAATGCTTCCATGATCTACAAGTAGGATTCCTACAGGATGCATTATATTACTGGATGCATTATATATAATGCACAAATTACACGGAGGAAACAAACACATTGATCTAGAAATGCTCTCATATAATAAGCCTGGTTGGAATGCAGGAAACAGGAAAGGATTAAGGAGATATTATGGAGCTGTCTACCTCCCTGTAGGTCATGATGAACACAGCTAGAAGCAAAACTCCAAGGCACCATTGAAAAGCATGCAAGAAAACATGACTCATGGAGTTTACAGCTAATCAAAAGTACCTGGGGTTGTTTTGTTTTCCTTTGCTTCATACAAAAATGAAGTTGAAAATAGTTACTTTGAGTTGTGTGACAACATGCAAAAGATGATTAAAATGGACAGCTGGGTGTGTTTTATCTGACTTACTGTTTCCCCCATCTTGTGACATGTAAGTCTGGTATTTCAAGCTCCTTCAGACGAGGTTTCTGCCTTTCACACTGAATTAAACATTTCAAATGCACACACCATGTTTCAGCTTTGGTTTGTATTTGAAGCCTGTCCTCAGGCTAACAGGACCATTAGCACAGAGAACAAGAAAACCGGAAAGCACATTCCCCAGGTATATGACAATCACGCGGTATTTTGTCTCTACGAAGGTATTCATGAAATCTAATACCTGCTTGGTTTATAAGGGGTAATTCCTCTAGCTGGCTAATTAAGTATCAGCCAGGCTTCCATGTACACAGAGGTACCTCATTTTCTAACACAGTGATGCAAAACCCTCACAAATGTTTTATACAAGTGTCTGAAACAACAGATTTAAGTTAAAGCCAGTCCTGAAAGCCTCTTTCACAAACAAGTTTAGTTAGATTTTATTATGTCTTCATATGCAATTATGTATCATCAAAAGGTGCACAATTACATTTTTTCCTACACTACATGAAAGGATTTTACCTTTCTATAGATGCCAAAGATGGTCCCAATGGAAACAAGACAGTCGATATTAGATGAGCCATCCAGAGGGTCTATACAGACTATGTATTTACCCTAGAAAACATGAAACAGAGAACAATAAGATTAGTGACATTTATTTGCCTCTCTCCCTCCCCCAGATAAAAGAACTTTGGTAGGTAAATATTCTCAGACAATTTCAAATCAATATGAACTAAAATGCTGTTATAGATTGTGAAAGAATGGAATTCCACTATTTTAAAAATTCTGACCTAGTTTTGTTCTTGATTACAACTGTATGATTTGTGCCACTGCAGTAGCTGGGCAATCCTTAAAGCAAGTAATAAAAAGAAAAACAGAAAAGCTGAAGTTTTCCTATTCAACTTTCTATTAAAAAATAAATTAATGCTTAGTTTAGCTTCATACATCTAATTAATGCCAATCCATTTTGATAGACATCCTGTAATATCTACTCTTCAGGCTACATTTTCTCATATCTAATAAAACTGCTTGCTGAATTATAAGGAAAAAAAAAAGACAAATTAAGAAGATCAGTCTTTTTTTGTTAAGAGAGAAAAAAAGAGGTATTAAAAAAGGACTTTAACACCTGACATTCATAAACTTTATGCATATTCCACTTTAAACAGCAGAACAAAACCCTACGCTCAGAAACGGACAGGTGCTCAGAACTTACCTTAGCCAATTTGTGGTCTTATCCTGTGGGTTCTATTTCTCTCCCACCACCACCACCCCCGCAAAAAGAATGGTCTCTGCCTATTGCTGTATTACGGATTCCTGCAGATACAGGAAACTGCCAGTACAGGCAAAACAGCTGATCCCACTGTACCTTTTAAATAGCTTGTTTTCCCCTCATCTTGTCCACAATCATTTTAATAATCATGTGTATTAACAGTGTTTGTTTATTTGCTTTTAAATTTGATTTAACCCTGTATGCCAGAAACTTTTTTAAGCACAGAAGTGCTTTACTCTGCTATCATATGGGTAGGAATTCTGATAAAACCACTATATTAGCTCACATTTAGATGAAAAAAGCATTAACATTAAGCCTCCTTCAGTGATTATTGAGGATCTGTAATCATATTTGTTCACATCTAAAGCAACCTTTGTTCATCCAATGCCTACAGAATCAATTTTGAAGATTTCTCAACTAGGAGGGAAAGAGAGAACTGCTTTGACAAAACAAACGTTATACTTTCTAAATTATGTTTAGTTGTTTGTTTTCTCTAACTTTTTTATTCAGATTTTTTACACAGCAGAGTATTAGCCAGGAAAAAGGAACTATGGTCATTCAACAAGTGTATGTAGACTTCTGAACATAAGTAGTGCCTAGGCCAAAAAGTCAAAATGAAATGATTTTTTGTTTCATTGTTGCTAAGGCTTATTTTCATGGGCTTCTGCGAGAATTTGCTTAAATTAAAGAACTCAAGATCTGATCTGCAGTGAACAGGTACTCAGTGTTTTACTGACAGTGCTACTTTACAAAAGTGCTGGATTGACTCAGAGCACAACTCTAGAGATCAGGAGGAATAAACACGAAGTAAATTTCCTCCACAATTAGGAAAAAGTGGGAAAAAAAGAAGGTGGAGAGGAACCACAGAGAAAACAAATTAAAAAAAAAAAAAAAAGAAAGGTCTTGGGAGCAGAAATAACAGAAAGAGCAAACGCTGAGACAGAGGAACACACACAGAGGACAACATAAAACAAAATAAATCAAGAAACTGTTCGTGTTCACTTATCCCGAAAAGTACACATTCTCTGAAATTTTTGAAAATTTGAAATTTTTAGCTCAGTTTCAATTTCTTACATTTGAAGAAATATACTTGCAACGGCTGATTTGGAATCAAGCACGGAATTTTTAAAGCTACTAACCCTTCTTTCAGCTTCCACTATTACAGCATCTTTGTTTTCTTCTGACACGATGACACACGTGCTGAAGGATGACTTGAGCATATTAATCACCAGATCGTTGGAAAGGATATCCAGCTTCTTTACCTGATCTCCTGTCACATTGACAGAACCATCAATTCCATAGCTAAAGCAATGGAAAGAGAGAGCGTATAGTCAGAGAGGGGCACTATGCCTTCCAAAGCATCCCATTTCTGGCAAGGTAAAACATCTTGTAAAACAAACAGTAAAACAAGGTAAAACAAACAAGGTAAAATATCTCGTAAAACAAACCTGGATGATATCTCAGTTTTTTTAAAACTGGGTTATATTTACTGTCCAATGGATTCTTGCTGAGACCTGCTAACACTATCTGTGTTGTGGCAAATCTAGAAGACATCGAATGTGAGGAACACAAAAACATATCCCTAAACTATCACAGAATCATAGGAATGTTTTGAGTTGGAAGGACCTTAAAGATCCTCTAGTTCCAAGCTCCCTGCTGTGTGCAGGGATGCCCCCCACTAGATCAGGTTGTAAAGGCTAAACTACAATAATTATGCTACTTGATATTAACTATAAAACCTAAATATCATTCCTCAATCCTAGTCTCCAGCATCATAGCTGTTTACCATAAAAGCTAAGAATGCTAGAAAATTTATACTTAAAAAGTAATAGTGAATCTGACTACACTAGTTACGCTATAACTTCTCTATATAACTTGCTCTTGGTGAGCTGTATCATGTACAAATTCCAGAACAAACACTTCGTTCACACATAAATCAACATTTTTATGGTTCGATGTTTTCAGTTTTGATTTTAAGTAGTAAACATTTCTCTGGGAATAAAACTGAGAAATACAAATACGAAACACAAATAAAATCCTGCCAGCTAATCAGAATCAAGCCATCTGGCATCAGGAAGTACCAGGAGACTTTGTGATAGGCGATTCTGAAAGCACACAAAACAGAGAACAGGAAGTTTAGCTGTAAGAAGAGAAAAACAAGACCCAGCTCCGCACACATTCAGATGACTCTTATGTACTTTAGCTACGATACACCGGTTACACCGAACACTGGTATTTCAGGTTTTCTGCAATAACACTGCACTTAGCAATGCAGCAATGTGCTGCATTTCTTCAATTTGATGCATGAGACAAAGAAAAAGACCCAGCATAATCCTCCCTCTGCCTGTCTCTCTGCTATGGCAGCGCGAACGCTCTTCTGCGAGCATGAAAGTGCCACGCTCGGCAGCGGGGGCACAAGTCCTCATCCCAAGAGCACCATCCCCGCCTGGCCAGCAGCCTCAGCTCTCGCTGCTGCCACACGTGGGGACGCGGGGTGCCCTGCGTGGCGTGGGCTGCTGAGCCGGGGCTGCTGCAAGGGCCTGGGCCCCGGCAGCACCTGCTTGCTCGCACGCGTTGGCTGCCCACCAGAACCCCGCCAGCGGTGGCAGGATGCGGCCCCAGGGCCTTAGCGGCCCTCAGACCGATGAAGGAGGCCCGCGGGCTGGCTACCCCAGCGCCGCTGGAGAGAAAAATCCACCTGAGGGGATCGTAAGGCAAGGACATGGGCATGGATGTCAAGCCTGTGGGCAGCTCAGCAAAGCAGCAGGTAGGAGGCACACGGAACAGGACCTGTGACTGTAACAAATCAGGTCATCGATGGGAAAAGCTGGTCTTTTCTGACAGGCAGAGGAGGCGCGGGAAGGAGCTAGCACATAGTGATTAAAGAACTATCCCAGCCATATAAAATCTGAAGTCAGGACAGAGAAAAATAGTTCAAATATATAAAAAGCTAGGACTTTTTTATTGTCTCCTGCAGTTGCTTCTATTTTATTAACTTCACCAAATTTTTTCAGCTCTGATGCTATATAATACATTTTGTAATAAAAGTTATTCTGTATTGCTAGAGGCTTTTTGCTTAATATATTTTCCACTGCATGGTACATAGATGCAAATTCATTTTCCCTCTACCACGTTTTTTCATCAAGTAACGAAGCAGCTCACATCTAAAGCCCCGATCAGCATACAGTCTGGCACATCAGCAGCATGCAAAACACCTCGGGGAAGTAAACATTAGCCACGAGTTTTGATCCTAACACTTCGAGAGCTCCAATTTCCTCCCGATTCTCCTCCAGCCAGCGCCAACCAGGCTGAATTTGGCTTCACGGCACCCCGCGCTGACCTCCGCCCGGCTGCTGCAGCGGGACCGGGACGGGGTCGGGATCGGGGACGGGGATGGGGACGGGGAGGGGGACGGGGAGGGCTGACTCACAGGTTAGCGATGCCCGCCTTGCGCACGGCGGTGGAGATGGCCTTGACGGCGGTGCAGAGGGAGTTGAGGAGCTGCGTGAACTCCCCGGTGCCCCT
>VXAA01000327.1:108073-125882 GCA_013399115.1 Anseranas semipalmata | reverse complement strand
GGTCCCATCTGAGGAATGGGACCCATCTGCGGGTCCCGGCTGAGTCCGAGCCGGGAGCTGGTCCTCGTGGGTCCCATCCTGCCCGGGATAGCCCGTGACTCTGTGAAATACCGCTACAAAGCAAATTTAGGAACTTAGACCCTCCCAAACCTCGCTGCTTTTGATCCCAGCCTTCCTCGCTGTGCACTAAAATTGATACGTTTTGCTGCCACTGTTTGATCAGAAAAATCCAGGTGCCAGCAACTGAAACCAAGTTTGCTCAACACCTGAGCCTAGGTACAGCCTTTCGCACAGCGATGTGGGAAAGACAAACGTGGGTACGGGTGATCCACTTATTGCAGCACAGATTTATTGTATTACCCGTAATTTTATATCTGCATTATCTAAGGAGATGAACCCAAGAAATTTGGATCACTTTTTAGCTGAGTACATCCATGAGTTGGATAAGCACAGCCTTAAATGATGAAACTGAAGCCACAGACTGAAATCATCCCAGGTGGCTTCAAATGCAGGACAAAAATCTTTTAAAATGTGCACCTCTTCATATACATCTGTGCTTTCTTCCAAAGCACATTCTGTACCTATACCTTGCCTACATCAGAGGTATGCATAAATGCCTTCTCCTGCAGGTGCACACAACTTTGGCCTAATTTAGCTGTGCCCAGCATTACAGACAGTCCTGAAAGCCTTATATGTAAGTAGCTGCAATGCTCTTCAGAATGGGATGATTCAGTACTTCATATTACAGATAGGTCCTGGAAAATTTATAAAACATTGATATCAGCTCTTCCTTTAAGGGTGAATAATGCTTTACAATGACCTATCACAGCTACATCAGTCCAAATAGTTGAGAACAATTAATAGCGAGCATCCCGTAGAAGTCTAGATGAGTAGACTTAACCTGGGTAGAAACAAGTAGGCTAGAAGAGCCTGGAAATGTATGACTTTGGGAAATAAAACCCCGAACTGCTGATTTGTGACAGATTAATTGTGAAGACCCTAACAAATACATCAGCAACCTGTACGAAGAGCTATACTTCTGCACAAAATAGTCAAGATCAGGTCAAAACTATTGCATCCCAAGGTTTTTTTATGCATGCCTGAGGACTAAACTATTTCACCTTACACAGAGGGCTATGCACGCCCTCTTCAAGTTCTGAGCAGAAACCTGTGCCCTTTTGGTGATGGTGAGGTGACTGGGGCAAGAGTTTTTTTCCTCCATTCCTACCATGGAAGTCAGGTAGAAACAAGCAATCTGTGAACTGAAAGAGCAGTCATTTGAAAAGGTGCTGGCTTCACATTGGTCCATCCAGATGTGCGTTTTCCACTGTGGGCAGGTAGCTTAATTGTTTTTAGCAGTTATATAATGTCCATAATCTTCTGAACTCAAGACAACCTGGTATACAGTAGATTAACCCATTTTCACATCCATGGCCTTAGAATATGCCCATACATTGGTAATTTCTGGGATTCTACTGTCATGTAGAAAGTTGACTTCACATTAAATAACTAAGATCGAATGGTCAAGGATAGACAAGTTGTGAGAACGTAAAGCTTAGTGCTATAAACTGCCTAACACTCACACAACTTTTCAGGCAGGATCTGCAACCTACAGTTAGTTCCCTACTGGGAGAACTGACTATCCAGCCGAGATATCTGGCAAAGTTTGTCTACGCCAGCCAGAGACTACGGTATAGGTATATCCTGAGATGATTCTGATCAATTCTCAACCACTCATTTGCTAAAAGAAAACATCACCATAACATAACATAACCACTGTTATATTACAGGCTTAATTTTTGCATCTTTGTCATTATTTTCATGCATCTTAAGACAATGAAGAAAGATAACAGGAAAAAAAAAATAAAAAGGAGATAACACAAGTGCCAAAACACCCTTGGACTTCAGAACAAATCTTTTAACTTCCTAAGAACACATATGCAACCCTACACCAACCATGCTGTGTGGTAACTATAAAACCAGTGTAAGATTAAAAGTAGGTTCTACACATTTTGAACCTTTCCCCTTAGAAATCAGTAGTTAAACATTTATTGAAAATGAATTTGTGGCGTTTGAGAAGAAAGGTCAGCGCTGGTTGATTAAACATTGCTGAAACAGCTCACTTCTGTATACAAGAAAACATGGTCTTGTTTGCGAACAGATGACATTCAGCTAGACGTGGTTCACAGCTGATTTAGAACTGTGAGCACCCAAACCCATAACTTCTTTGAAACAAATTATTATCATGTTGAAAATAAGACACATGCTGATGAATAATTCCCAGGTATTTTATTACAAAGTTTGCCTCTTGTAGTTTCAATTGACAGCCGAAAGGACAATGGGAGCAAAACCCTTTCACGAAGGCTTTTTTTTTCCTGAAGTAGGAGTGTCAACATGTGAAGGGCAGCCTTGGATCCCACTTTTGCTGAGAAAAATTCTCTCTGAGCAAAAGTCTCGCAGCTGCAGAAGCTTCTCGCCAGCTGGGTGGACTGAGGGTCAGATCGAACAAGTCACATGGCGATCACTCCCAGGACAGTATCAGTCCAGCAGTGCAGCTGCTCGCTACCTCGCTATGCCGTGAAGTCTGGGACTGGAGCAGAACGAAGCGGATGACTAAGGCTGGTCATCACTTGCTGCAGGAGGAATTGCAGCAGCACGTGCAGAGCTTCAGGCAGAGAAGGGTACCATGGGGGAAACTGCCAGGCGGGTTTCTATCTAGGCAATCAATCTTTCGTCTTTTTAGCTTCAGACAGTGCTTCATTTCCCCTATGTGAATTTGGCAAGCTGGGCTAGCATCCTAGAATATTCGTTTATGACTGTGAGAACAAAACACATCCCATCTCTGGATACAGGTGAAATATACCAGAAGCCATAAACTTCAAAGGGATGTAATTATGCATACAAATTGGTTAAACACTAATGTCTAGTATAGTAGCTGTAAAATGGGATTAATTTGATATTACATGTTAAATTACTTCGCCAATTGAACTAGAAAGTTGGTATTAATTTAAATCCAGTGGGAACGGATTTTCCTGTACTGCGCTTGTATAGTGCCCTCTTGCGGAAGTAGCGTATGAACACTTTCAGCATTTTGTTGCGAGAGCACATTTGCTCTTTTCTGTAGGTTGACAAAGCACTTAACATGCAGACAACAGAGGCTGAAAAGACAATACACCTGCCTCTGAAATACAAATATTGAATTGTAATTTTTATTGTTATTTTTAAATCTCTGTATTTAAATCTCTATCCACAAGATTCTAGCAGGCAAGCAGAGAAAAGTGTATGCTACCTGAATATTACCTATGCTATCACTTCCCATCTTATAAAATATGTGAACTAAAAGTATGTTAAATAATCATCCCAAGTCTACATTGACAAGATTCAAAAACCGCCAAAAACCTGAAGAGGTTTCAGTACATTCTGTACTAAGCTAATCAAAGGGTAGAGTTATCATGTTTAACTGTTCACTTTGCAGAAAGAAATAATTTTTGTCAACACTGAATGACATAATGTCATGATTATATGACACAAATTGTCAATGCAACAACAAGGTGGAAAAAGACTGCCTTTCTACATTTCAAGAGGGAACGTAAAAATTCAAGATTGACAGAGGAAGAACACTTGCTACAAAAGGTCTCAGAGTCTCTGCTTAGACCCTGCTCCTAGGATAAATTTCTGCGGCAGATCTCCCATTAATGTCCTTGTGGATTTCACTGCCAGATCAAATACCCAGTTATATCACTCCACTTCAAAGACCAATCTGCTCATTTTTTTTCAGATCCTGTTGTTTGGGATGATTTAAATTAATGGTATCACAGAGGGTTCAGCTGTGAGGGTCTAACCAGGTCATTTGTTTGGCTTTGGTAGTTTTAACTTTGTGTAGTTCAATTCAGAATTTCCACATAATCTCAAATGTTTATCAGCACAATAAAAGTCATTTCTTCCATAAAGGTACAGTGCTTGGCTTTTCTAGCTTTATTTGCAGTGTGAGGAAGGTCTGACCTGAAACTACTGTGTTAGTGAGATATAGACTACAGAGTATGATATCGAAATGCACCATGATATTCACAAAAGCCTCATTTTGTGTAAGCATGTGAAAAGTACGGCCAAAAAACTAGTGAGAATGAATGATTGTTTACCAGGTTACTCCCTGTTGTTCTTTACCAACTGTATTCTGTTACATGTCAAAAACAGGCAACAAAGCTATTTAAAATGACCATTAACTTTTACATTTTTAAAACTAATTCTATCCATAGTTTGCCACAGCTTCTAAATTCTGATTAAACATCAGCTAATCAGTATAACTGCCTTGTGAGTAGGCAAGCAAAGAAGATCATGGAAAAGACTCTATCCTGCACCAGAGAGGAAATCTGTGTATGAATGAAAAGCTGTCTGATTTCTTTGGGAATTCACACAGTGTGAGAGAAAGTGGGGAAAGAAAGCATTTAGCTCAACAATACAAGTGACTGCATTTGTGACCTTTTCTGTGTTTTTCCTCTTGCTCTGCTGACTTGATACTTCTCTGGTGATACAATTGCAGGCAAAACAGAGGAGAGAAGGGATGTGCCAAGCACATGCTGGGTCAGCTCTGGAGAAATAGCAAGAAAGTTCAACCCATACAGCTAGGGCACCACTGCGAGATGGTATGACTTTAGAAATGGAAGGGAGAGGTGGGTAGAAAGAAACCTATTCTTTAGATCGCTATACAGAGTTCATTTGACTGTGGTAAGATGAATAAGTAGTAGCTCAAAATCATTTTCAATTAACTGGTTGTATATATAGCTATAGATTGGATTTTATCTCACAATTTCACATCATTGCTGCAAGTAGTCTCAAGTTGCCAATGGCAGCAGTAGCAAAAACATTTCCTTTGATAATATAGTCTCACAAGTGTGAACATTTTGTGCTCTTTGTGTAGAGGGATCTAGTCTGCAATTCTAGGCAATGGCAAGGGAGGTTTTTCCTCATGCAACCATCATTTGACCTGATTTGCCATTTATCCAGTTGAGCATCCTGTTTCTGATAGAAGCTTGCACGGCATGCCAGAGAATTATCCCTTCCAGCCTTCCCCACACACTACACATTTTGGAATCTATCAGGAATTTACTTTCATTTGAAGCATGGACCTTAACAGCCATTCCAAATTTCTTGCAACTAATCATGGCAAATACATTTCTAAACAAGAACTACCCTTTTCCATTCAAAAACATGCTGAATTTTGAGCTTTGGTTACTGTTGTGAGAAGGAGAAACAAAGCTTAATTCTACATTTTAGGGGTCTACTGCTGAGCAGGCACTGAATACAGAAAATCCCTAACATAAGCCTTCAAGTTGTTAGTGAGATACTTCCTAAGGCTTTGCAGGGAAGTTCGTTTCTTTGTTTGTTATTTGCTTGTTTGCTCATTTTAAATTGAATCAGAAGCTGGAGAGTTGCCTTTTTTTCTAAATCAGAATCACATCATTTTCCGCTGATGGAATTTCTGACAAAGAACAAAAACATTTAGGACTGATCAGAATATTCTGTTCTGGTGAAATGAAAAAAGGTTTATTTCGTTTTGGTGTTTGCAAAAATGAATCACTTTGCAATACATAACAATAATTAAGTTGTTTTGATTTTTTGTTGAGTTTGCTAACAGAAATTCTACCTAAATCAATATGTTCTTACTAAATTTTTCATTTGAGTGAAAATTGCATTTTCTAGAATATTGTTCTGTCAGCTGTAGTATTCCTATTACCAAAGATTCCTGTAAGTCTCAATGCTGGCACTAAATATCAATGCCAATGGGAGTCAAATAAGTCAGGAAGCTCTGGACACTGTTTATAATCATTGACTCAAAAAATGATAGAATGGCTTGGGTTAGAAGGGACCTTAAAGGGACCTTAAAGACCATCTAGTTCCAACCCCCAACTATATGGTGGGCACTGCTGTGCCAGAAACTGTTTCTGCACAAATTTCCTCTTCTAATTCTTTTAGGGAAGTAGTATCCAGGTGGCACTCGTTCTGTGAAACATGCTGTGGCCATCTCCATGCTTTGCTATTCCATTTTATTTTTATCTTCACTTAGAATCATAAAACAGTTTGGGTTGGAAGGGACCTTAAAGATCACCTGGTTCCACCCATGTACTGCATTCATAAACTTACATGAACTGGCAACAAACATATGCTTTTCAGAGCCAGAGCAAACCTTGAAAAAGGATGAAGGTACTAAACACAACAGAAATTCAGTTTTCTTGATATGTTCTTCCAGATTTATCTAAACTTGGGTTTCCTGAAGAAGAGAAAAGCAACTGACATACAGCTCCATATCTATTTTCCAAGTCCCATATATCTTTCAGGCGTTACAGAGACCATGCAAACTCTGGATGCTCATAGAACAAGATCCAAGATTTAAACTGTCTTTACACATGCAGCTAGGGCTCAATCCATTTCTTGCAGAGATTTTAGATGTCCTCTCCATTCATACTCTAGAACTGCGTAGGATAACCATGTATTTATCCCACAGTGTTTTTCTCTTGAACAACTCAATCACATGCACTGGCATGATCATAGAACCATAGAATGGCTTCGGTGGGAAGGGACCTTAAAGATCATCTGGTTCCAACCCCCCTGCCATGGACAGGGACACCTCCCACTAGACCAGGTTGCCCAAAGCCCCATCCAGCCTGGCCTTGAACACTTCCAGAGGTGGGGCATCTACAGCTTGTCTGGGCAACCTGTTCCAGTGCCTCACCACCCTCTGAGTAAAGAATTTATTCCTAATATCAAATCTCAACCCACCCTTTTTTAGTTTAAAACTGTTACAGATTCACAGGGTCACAGAATTGTAGGGGTTGGAAGGGACCTCCAGAGATCATTGGGTCCAACCCCCCTGCCACAGCAGGTTCCCTAGAGCAGGCTGCACAGGTAGGCGTCTAGACGGGTCTTGAGTATCTCCAGAGAAGGAGACTCCACAACGTCCCTGGGCAGCCTGTTCCAGTGCTCTGTCACCCTCACCGTGAAGAAGTTCCTTCGCATGTTGGTGCGGAACTTCCTGTGCTCCATTTTGTGGCCATTGCCCCTTGTCCTGTCCCCACAGACCATTGAAAAGAGGCTGGCCATATCCCTGTGTCCCCCACACTGCAGGTATTTATATACATTGATAAGATGCCCTCTCAGTCTTCTTTTCTCAAGGCTGAACAGACCCAGGTCTCTCAGCCTTTCCTCATAGGGGAGATGCTCCAGGCCCCGTATCATCTTTGTGGCCCTCTGCTGGACTCTCTCCAGAAGATCCCTGTCTCTCTTGTACCGGGGAGCCCAGAACTGGACACAAATACCCCTTGTCCTGTCACTACTCTCCCTGCTAGTCTTTCCCCATCTTTCTGGTAGACCCCCTTTAAATATAATAGATCATATAAGACCAATCTTTTACAGAATAAATTACATTTACAGAAATTTTGACTGGACTAAGCTTCACTGGTTAAGCTGAAGTAGGCAATTTTGGAGGAATCATGGAATTTATATGCATATAACTGTATTGCAACCAGGCTTTTTGCCAAAATGTTATTTGCATATTTTATTTCCTAGCTCACAGGGGCTTTGGAAGTGATTTATATTAACAGAGTTTATATGTCCACTGCTAGGTGTCTGCTCACTGGTATGCAAGCATAAAGCAGTATAAATCTCCCTCACAAATGAAGCTTTCCTAGCTACCTGCCAAGTGTGGGTTGTTCAGTTTCACGTTGTATTTACTGACAGTTAATAATGGTAAATTTGGAAGGATGGTCCTCAAGGCTTTAGCAATATATGGACTGCTCTAGAAATGACTTAATAGATTGGTCAGCAAAAATCACAGGAATAACCTAAGCCCCATTTTTCTCAAACATATTGTTTCTATCTCTACACTGAAACTCCTATCATATCTGGTTTTTTGGTTGGTTGGTTGGTTGGTTGGTTGGTTTTTTTTTTTTTTTTTGGCAAACACATCTTTCATCCAGAAATACAACAACGGGAACTACCACAAACAGGAGCAAGAACTTTGCTTCTCCCACGAGACTTATTTATAAAGCTATATCCCATGCCAAAGGCAAGCTGTGGGAAGGTTAATGGCCACAGCAAGGTAGCAGTGGCCAGTGTGTGGTTTGAATCTGAAGTCAAAGGAATAAAAGGACAATGCAGAAGTGGTAAGAAGCAGACCATTTGGGTTTCTAAAGACAGGCAGTCAACTGGGTCTTGAGTCTGAGGTGGGGAAACTCAGATGAGGAAGAACTGGTGTTATGGTGAAGAGTAGCACTTTGGAAAGAAGATGAGAGTGGAGCTGGGCAGGAAGGTTGAGACCTAGACAAAGTCATTTAAGGAAAAATAAGGGTACTGGAGAGTCTGGAGTGAGCTGGAGGAGTCCTGGGTCAGGAAGAACTTCAGGACAAGAAATGGCTGGGGAAAGAATACCCGGGAAGAGATGGGAATATTAAAGCAGACTGGGAGAAAGCAGTAGGAGGAGGTGAGACAGGAGGTCTAGCACTGCAGGAGCAAGAAATGATTGCTCAAGGGTTGAAAAGACTCTGAGGGAAGAAGGTCTGGAGTCATCATACCAATGGTTTCTGTTGTGACAATGAGCATATTGCTACTGTGACAGAGCACCCTTGCTGATATGTAGAGCACACTGGCATGGACGGGGCTGCCGGTGTCTTGCCTCCAGAAAAATAAAAATGAATGTGACCAAGCAGATGTCTTGTGCTGCAGTATCCTGAAAAGCAGACTGAAAATAAATTGTCTCTGCAGAAAAGGAACTTTGACTGCAGGTGAGTGTGCAATGGGAATGGGGCATCAGTCTAAAGGTTCACTCCCCAGCTTTTAATGGACTGGAAAAAAATCTGTTGACACCTAAATTCCAAGACATAACACAGGGGAGCTAGGCTTTTCCCATTGTAGGGAAGACAGGTCATCTGAGTTATGGTGGGAAGCTGAGTCAAAAAGAGCAGCTGAACACCTTCACTAATCTGCTGCCCATCATCTAGACTAAGTATATACTCATAATCTTCCACCTGTTTCCTTTTCTTACTGTCCCCAGTAGGTGTAGGACATATTTCCACAGCTGTTTCTTCTTGAGGAAGCCTGATCTCTGATCTCAAATGAGAGACAGAAGGTGACAAAGCAGAAAGCAGCTCAGAAAAAGGCCAAAGTCTGAGAAGGTGCTGCCAGATGATGGCAACTGACAACTGGGTCCGTGGGAAATCTGGAAAGGAGTGCAGCACTAGTGAAAACAGCAAGGAGGATAAACCACTCTCACCAACCCTGACAGAGAGAAAAGACATCCCTTCGATGTAACGGCACCTTGACAGGGTAACATTCAGTGTCATTAAATATTTGTATTCAGTATTTAGGCAGATGACTGCTGCCTACATGCACCTGTCAGGAAGAATATCCTTTCAATATGTAGGAAAAAATGGAGAATCCAACACAGAACACTGGTTGGTTCATGCCCAAGGCGATCAGGATATGGGTATAGAACAGCACCATGCCTGCAGATACAAACCAGCACAGAGATTTGAAACTGCTTTCACCATGGCAAGCGGACTGTAAGAATAAGCTCTCATGTTAATCCCATCTGTTCTCCTCTATGGTGCAAAGCACATGGCTGCTTATACCATCCTTGTAGACTAGAAGTTAACTGTTTCCCCATGGAAAATGGTATTTCATGTTATTATTTCATCCTTTTTAGTAAGTGATCATCTCACATGTGTGAAGTGCCTACAGCTAGAGCTAGCTTAGGTCTAGGATGCGTCAAGATGCTCCAATTTATAAACCATTCTTTATTCCTTTTTAGAATAGCACTAGCTGAGAAAATCCACTGCAAATTGCAGTTAGGTGACAATTTCTCAGGAACATTAGAGGTTACATTATTCTCTATTTTCACACATGCTAAGATAAAAAATAAGGCTGGAGGGAGAAAATTTCACACTCACAGCTTCCAACAGATGGGATGAGGATGTTGGTAGGGGTGATACCAGTGTAAGCAGGAACCTCATACACATCTGTGCCATTTAAGACTATGCTTCACTAACAGACATTTTGCTACAACAAGTACCAGAAAGAACAACAATGAGGAAATTATTCAGTATGGTGGGAAAGGTATAAGCTCTTTTTTTTTTCCGTCTTTCTTTGTTAATACTGCTTGAGGTGTATGGACTATGAAGTACAGTTTTCTTACCTGAAACCGCTGTTGGAAGGGTACAAAATAATAAATGAAAATCAACTGTGTTCTTGACAGGGAGTCTTTTCTGCAGTGTTGTTAGTCTAGCATAACTAAGTATCAGGAGAGCTAAAAATTTGAAGCTCAAGTTCTTAATGCTTATGGAGACAAAGCAGCATGTTGAAGGTCAAAATCAATAAATGTCTCTGAAATTTCATTAGTTTTAATTGCACAGTTCTTTGTTATTAATGAAAGATCAGAATTTAGCTAAATTGCCTGTAAATTCACCTGATTTACTCTCTGTTTTGTACCCATCTTCACATGATATGTTGTGCATAATATTTGGTAAAAGGAAGATTTAGTTTGCAGCATGCTGCAACCAGTATGCAACAGAGTAATGGTGGAGGAAAACGTTGGCTTTTTGAGTACAGACCACGATGAAGATGCTTTATATATATATTTATATAGGTTGGTGTATATATAAGGTTGGAATGGATGTATTGAAACACAGTGTTCAAAACTGTGTCTTGCCAGTAGGTGTTCAGATGTTTCCCCCCTCTTGCACTATATCAGTTGCAGTGCTCATCATCAAAGACAACCATGACTGCAGTCTGGCCTCCATGAAACAAAAGCACCTCAGAAAACTTGGGGGAGAAGTTATGTATTTCACTAATGAAATGATAGACATAAGTAATAAGGAATAACTTTGGAAACCAAGCAAGAGATCAGCATTTACAAAAGTTTAATTAAAATACTTAGATATGGTGCTTTAGATAAAATACTCAAATATGATTCTTGGGAGCAGGCTGGAGTAGGGTGAGGCAGAAGGATTGTTGTATGGATTTGGATCATATCTCCACTTCAATCACTTTTGTTGTGCATATGAATGAAAACAGAAGTCTTGCACCTCTGTTTCCTCTACCTGGAAAGCTGTTAATATGGAATATGGTAGAACACAGTAAGATATGAGCAGATATCCAGCCTTTATAGATAGCACTGTTCCTCCTATATAACTGTAGTATCATTTTACAAAGGCGAGAAGGTAATTGCCAGGTGATGAGTTAAAAATGTGAGAACTCTTTTCACAGTAAGCCCCTGCATGCCAAAGGTTATTAAAGTGATGGGTAGTGTTTTAAAAAGATCGATCGAGCTAGGTATGTTCCAGTTTTCAAAGGACTGTGAGTTTTGCAGAGCTCTGTGCTGCTACCAAGACATAATTTAGCAAGTTTAAAACCAACTCATCCATATCTCTTTATGGTATTGCAGACACACACATGCAAAACCTAAGTGCCTTCTGCAGGTCCAACACCCAATGTTATTCCAGTCTAGCTCTGTTTAGCAGTAGTGCTATGGTCATTCGTCTTCTGTGACTATTACTGAGTTCAAAGTGGGAGCAGAGCTCCAAATGGGAGGCGCAGGAAGCCTGGA
Organism: Anseranas semipalmata; assembly: GCA_013399115.1. Lineage (NCBI taxonomy): Eukaryota > Metazoa > Chordata > Aves > Anseriformes > Anseranatidae > Anseranas > Anseranas semipalmata. Next base: position 114,286 of record VXAA01000327.1, on the reverse strand, counting down.
AGGGTTGGAGACTAAAGTTTACACTGGTGAGGCTGAGGTACAGTTACACAAACCACTGCCAGAAGTGCCTAGCGGAGAACGAAACCACCACTCCTGACAGCTGAAATACGCTGCTGAGGTCTTCGCAAGGAGCGTCTGCCCAGGCTGCCACCTGAAAGAACACCACGGTGCTCGGTAGAGCACCAGCCATGGCACAAGCACGCAGAGGGGTTTAACTCTGTCACTCCACGCTTCTCCGGACGGCTGCGAGTGACACCGCAGAGAAGGAAAAAGCAAAAGCAGAGCAAAAGCTTCCATCATCCTGTCTCTAAGGAAAATCTCGAAACACAGTGAATAGGGAGGAAACGGGGTTTTTAATGCCGCAGACATTAAAGTGACCTCTCTCCTGCCGCCGAAGCCCTGACTGTTTGGGGAAAACAGGGTGTTCATCCTCAGCGTTTGGTCACGGACACCTGCTCCGGGAGAAAGCCCCGGCTGCAGCGCCCGCTCCGCGCGGCCGGGCCGCCAGGCGGCGGTGCTGGTTCGCACCAAGCCGCTGCCAAACCGGAGCCGCCAGCAGCCTGGGGACAGAACGCAGCAAAACAAACGGATAAAAAGAGGCAAATGAGAATGTGCTGGCTTTTTTTTTTTTTTTTTTTTTTTTTTTTTATGTAAGAGAGTTCCCGCTGTCTTTCAGAACTTCGCTGTTATCCATTCACCTTTGCATTCTGCAGCCTACATGTCATCTTCTGCATGGCATTTTGCTAGTGTGTGCATGCAGAATATATCACCTTCTGGAGAAAAAAGAAACAAAAAAAATTCCTGTGAGATTTTAAAACAAACATACAAACAAACAAAAATCAATTTGTAGGAATAACACATACTGAGTTTCAAAAGATCATTTTCAGTGCTGAAACTGGGTGAGGTTGTCACGTAATACATCCCTAATGCTCCATGCTTACATAAAGAAAAGATGGAAAACTGCCCTTGCGCATTCAGTACTTCATCTGTTTGTGAACCCAGATCACTGCTTCAGCCACTTACAGGCTGAATACCAAAACCAATTAAATAGGCCCCATGTGTATTTTGTGACGTGAAATCCTTAAGAGACAGCAGGAGTCAAAACAGCCAACCCTCAGCTTCCACTGTGTCTTAATTGCAAAGGATGAGCAAGCACTGCACAGCCAGGCACAGCTGGAAGTTGATCTAGCCTGTCTTTATAGGCGAAATAAGATACTTGTTTTTATAACAGCTGATAGGATTTCTACTCAATGCCACAGATGTAGGCCTAAGCAGAGGATTATACATGTAATTTATTCATTACAGACACAGCATTTACATAGTGCTCAAGATGAACTAGGTGTTCTAGAGCAGTGTATCAAAACATACTTTGATCACACATTCCTATTTGTAAAAACATTCTGGGTACACACCCCCAGTATATGTATATTTATTTGTAAATTACACACATGTACTACTGTATTAATATATTATATAAATTATAAAACATACACATAACACACCAAACAAAAACAAAAACGAAACCCACAGAAATTAAAGAAGGATGACAATTTGCCATTTATTAATGATAAAAAAAATATTTTCTTCTGGTACCCCAGTGGATTGTCTGCTGCACCCTGTGGGGTGCATGCACCTTTCTTTGGAGACCACTGCCCAGAGACAAAAGCTGTGGGGTCTGATATCCACTGCCATACCCAGGCAAAAGGATGCTTCTGTTCTGATTTACCCAGGATATGAGGTATCTCCCCTTTCCAAAGAACAAGAACCTGCAGCATCCATTGAACCTGCTTTACGTATGTGGATGGCTGCAGGCATAAGGTGTTCATAGGTAAACAGGACTAAGAGAGCTATTGTGAGACTGGCATCTAAAGATTAATTAGCTCCTGAGAACTCACATGGCAATGATACAGGTTTTGAGGGATGAAAAGATACAGATACATGATTGCGTGCTTGTGAGGTATTTATGCATTACAACAGTTTATGCAAGTGTTTTTTAACAGCATGCTGGGAAATGCTTAAAATCGAAATTTAATGGGGAAATTCTTTTAGAAACAAAAGAATGAGGTGAAATTAAAGAAATACAGATATTGAGAAGGGAAGACGAGAAAAAGATGAAGAGAAAAGGGAAGGGAAGAGGAAGGGCAAACAGAAGAGCAAAGTAGGAAGCAAAATGTTATGCCAGCACTTCGGAAGAGAAACCAGTGCTGCTTTATGAAAGTAGATGTTCACAATAACTGTGAAAGTCTCACAGCAGAAATATATGGATAATTTTCCCAGTGCTAACCCTATCTCTTAAAGTATTTTTGTCAGCCCTGTACAAGAACCACGATTTTCCTGCTTTTTAAGTAGTATTTTTGTATAATATGATCTTCAGCTCCTAAGCTCGAAACTGTTCATGTTTAACCCCATTTTCTAACTACTGATGACCAGGTAACAATACAGTATAATTAGAATGAAAAAAATATGTCTTCTAATAAACTGCCTAGACATTCTTACTGTTTGACTTCCTGAAAATCAGAAATAATTGATTAAGTTCATTTAAGAAGTCCTTGCCCGTCTTCCCAATTTTGTCATGCAGAAAGACCTTCTCACAGCAAAAGTCTCCCTAGGGTCAAACTCTAACTGACCCACAGAAATTGCAGGTGAGATTTTTAGTCAGGAGTTTGAGCATTCCAGGTGAAAGGCTGTGAGTTCCCAGCCCCACCTCAATGCCAAGCCCAGATCTCATGACAACATTTACCCGGAGACTCCTGCAAACCCCAGATTTACAGCGAGCTGCCAAGGCACCGCGGCAGGGCACGGGAGCTGATTTGGTCCAGCCCGTTGCTGAACAGTCACAACTGCAAAAAGACCTAACTCTGCCCCCATTTCAGGTTTTAACATTCTTAAGCACCAAATTTTAACCCAGCCAATAGCCTCTCCATTGCCTAGACCGCGTTGTTGCTGTTTGGCTCGTAACCCAAATCTGACATTTATGCAGTGTTAAGTGATCTCTTTATCCTGAAGTATAAAGGATTGCCATCTGGGCCCCATTATCACCAGCCTTAAATTAGGATCAGGACCCCCTTCCAGATCCAGCACCAATCATAGTTGATCATTCCCCTTAGGCCCCAAATTTAGATTAAAACTTGAATTTAGCCAAACAGTCATTTATCCCAGCAGCTGCTCCTGGACCTGTCTCTACCTAGTTTATCAGCCTTCCTTATGACAAACCTTAATCCCACTCTTAATCTTAATTTCTGACATAGCCCAGTAACGACTGGAAGTGCTAGATCTGCTAACCATGTGGGAGGCCTTATCACAAAGTAACGTCTCCATTTGCACGCAGCCTTAAACCCAGTTCCTGCAAGGCCAAGTCCTAAGCTAAATATTAATTGTAGGTTCAGGGTTTGCCCAATGGCTGCTGCCAGGCAGAGATGCAAACATGACTACTTCTAAACCAGGACCCCTGCAAAACTCCGAGCTAATCTTAGCTAACCAGGTCATTCCTCTCCAATCCTCCCAGCCCGAGCCCTACGCACCCTTCCAACTGCAGAGGCTGAGCACACCCCTTCTGCAGCCTCTCCTCCACCGGGGAGGGCAGCCTCAGCGTCGGCACCCCCCGACTGCTGTTACACTGTCGGCGACACAAGTGTTAGCGCAGTGGCCTGTCTCTCTCCTCAATTGCAACCAGAAGGGGTCTCACCCTTTTGCATGGCCTGCACGCGTTTGTAAAGCACTTTCGCTTTTCTGAATTTGTAGAAGTTGTGCATTGCTACAGATATTCAGACTTACAAAAGAATGAAAAAAAAATGGTTATAAGCATTGCAAAACAGTCTGAAAGCATGATCTGAACATAATGAGCAGTTACTTCCCGAAGTCTGGGCAAAACTTAAAATAATGGTAGTTTGAGGCTGGGAACAGACTAGAAAAAGTATTTCTAACCATAGCACTAATCAATACGTGTTAGCTGAAGGAATGTAACCACCATTAGGGGATGCGATGGAGGGACTTGGAAAACCTCTCTGCAGCCGTGCACGGGGTGGCTGGCCCTTGCTTTTTACCTCTGCCTGGAGCTACATTCCCCCAGCAGTGAAGCTGTCGGGCGGCTGCACCTCGGTGTGGCTCCTGCTCCCACTGCTGTCTTTCACAGTCCTGAATTCAACTCCTAGGAGGTCTGCTGGCTGCATTAAACCCCAGGATTTATTGAGGGAAGCAAGGAAAAAGCTGAATAAGGAACTGTCTACTACACAGACATTCTAGGCAAGCCTTATGTGCATTTATATAGTTGGTTAGTAGGAGTTTAGCCAAATTATTTACAATCATATGGATTACATCTGAGTGATTTTTTTGTTTGTTTGTTTGTTTGTTTTTTGGTATATGATGAATCACACTTGAAGCTAAAGAGGAAAACAGCAGAAGTGACAGATAAACTTCTTGACCTCCTGCATTCTTCTTAAGGACAAAACCTCCAAATTATTGACTGCAGTGGCAATGGAGAACTCCACTGAGTGCTCTTTTTTGGCAATCTGCCATCCTATAAATGCTTAATGATGTATTTAAAGTAAAAAAAAAAAAAAACTGTTCTCACATTTAGCCCAATTTTACTTTCACTAATTTAGCCTTTTCTTGTCTACAATCCAAAGCAAGAAGTTTTGGAACTGGAAAAAGGTCTGTGCTGTTCCACATTGTTATTTCACCAATAATACCACCATTTTCATGCATTTAAATAATAGCATGCATTTAAATCACTTTTAAATATTAACATTAGTGCCAGAGAATACAAGTTCAGTACATAAAAGCCTGTCTGAATAAGTATGGAATTTCTGAGTAGGTATGAGCTATGGTTATTTTCCTCATATAAATGAATTTTGCTGCAGGTATACCCTGTTGTAAAGATTATATCCTCTAGTGGAAGTTAAATCAGCTTGTCAGCAAATTTGGGTGTCCTGATATTACATTAATTACACAAATATTTAGCAAGTGTATTCTTGCTTCCCACAGAACTCCTTTTGTTTGCATGCATTTTATAAAAGCTTTGCTATCTAAAATGGCTTGAGGAATGCATGGCATTACAGAGGCCTTTTTAATGAAAAGAAAGATCGGGGAGTCTAAAGGGAGAACCAAAATTCCAGTGTTTCATATTCTAATGCCACCTTTGATGCCGATCTCATGGACACAAAACAGAAACAATCTTAATAGTTGTTTGGTGCTCACTGGACAAAACTGTGGCAGGAGAATGCTGAGTTTATGCACAACGTCAGAAAGCCTTCTTTAGCCTGTGTCCCCTGAGTTACTGATCTTCAGAGCCTGGTCACAACTGCACTTTCCTTCTTGAGACCAAGGTGGGAATGGTTGAGAAAGACAGACATGGAATTTGAATAACAGAGTAGTGAAATGCTGGCACAGCATCACAGCAGGGAAAAGGCAAAGGGTTTGATTGCCTGATGGTCTGAAGAAAAAGAGCTCTAAAGAGAAGTGAAGCAAAAAGAAGGATCCATGAATAGAAATAAAATAACATGTTTCTCTAAAGTAAGGGCAGTGATTGAATTCAGAACATAATTTAGTGGGATGTGGGGAATCTCTGAATGTCAGGCCACTTCTGTCTAGTATGAATTTAAAAATCTGAGTTTGGACACTTGTTTTGGAAACGTAAGTCTTTGTTTTCCAGATCTGAATTTTGATGCAGGTAAACCTATAATGTGGCCACTGGGATGATTCTTACCGATATCTTAAATGAGGTTCAGTGTGTTGCCAGCAAAATGGCACTTGTGTGATACATACCCTCTCCTCCTTTTTCTCTGCTGATTCAACCTGGTAGGCTACTGTGTTTGTTGTTAACACACAGTAATTTTGTATGGTCAGTGAAGAGCTTGCTGTTAAATTGTTAAAATGGTCTTAGAAATTGTTGCTGCCTTTCAGTTTTGACTTTGTATTCTGTTTCAGATGGTTTTTGCTTTTTTTTTTTGTTTATAGTGCCAGCCCTGTAACCGGGTTCTTACTGTATTTGCATGATTATAACAAAAAAGATTCCACAGCTTAGACTTTTGGTAAATTGGGGAAACAAGGGTTGGTCTTGGTCTTCCAAGATAGATGTGGATGCTTGGATGCTTGGTCTTCCCCTTGGGTCTCGACCTGTCATGTAAGTCTAAGAGTAAAATGCTGGTAAAGGTTATTTTACTTAGAAAAGTAAGCAGGTAGGCTCTTATAGGGGAAAAAAAAAAAAAAAAAAGA